>JARFNR010353210.1:0-10929 GCA_030323935.1 Semibalanus cariosus
ATTCAGTTAACCACAGGATTATTTCATTACCTGATATGTATTGTCAAAGCTGTCATACATAAACCTTGTGATGAGCGAGGTCTTCCCAACTGAAAAATACAGCACTGTCAATAATTATCCGACACAATGCTATATTATAGTATACTCACTCTCTAGTCTCTACCTTCAAAACAACAATAATGGTGGCTTTTCTTATGATTCAACAAAGCATGATGGGGCAACAGAATAAGCATTTGTGAATGCTGAATATAATGCTAACTATGAACAATGACATCAATGCTGCTGCAAATATAGCTCAATAAGGATATTCAGTGCTAATTAGCACACATACAGTTGGTAGGTACATGAACTACAAAACAAATGAGAAAAGGTCAAGCCATGATGTTTCATAAAGGACAGGTCATCAGTCACCAAAATGTTGATAGACATAAAGCCAAGATAGAAGTTGATGCTTTTCTCTTAAAATTACTAAAATTATAAGGTCAGCATGAACAACTAATCTATTTTAAGTTGGTAGCCACAATACCTTTTGAACATTACAACAATACAAGTGTGTACAGATCAGTTGCTGGCACTAGGCCCATTTTTTTTTTGACACATCAATATTTTGATCCAGCCCAATAGAAATGGTAGTGGGAAAATGACCGATTTTCAAACAGCAATTATGAAGCACTGGATAATAGTGATGGGATGAATGGCACGTGAATCTGTGCATTGTGGCTCATAATTAAGTTTCAGCCACCCAGATGTTCAATAATTATCTTAGAAATTGATGCAATATTGCTTTAAAAGTGCATCAATTTTGTGATTCCTTGGCTCACATGAATAATTGTTTTGACTTAAATTAAAATCACTGCATCAAAATATTGATGCAGTAACAGCAACAGTGAATATTTTGTTTGAATAAAACCTACTTTTTCATAATAATTTAATGTACTTACATTAACAAATTAGTTTTATTTACTTACAAAATATAAACTTGAAATTTAAAAAGGTTATCTTAAGAAAATGACAAACATATTTGATGTAATTTGTCGCCAGTCGCCACGCGATGACGTCTCAATCTTTCCAGAAAAAAAACTATATATGCAAACAGTTTGAGTCATGACCGAGATAGATAGAGTAAACAGTCGCATGTCAAAAGGTTTGATTATTTTAGGAGACTGGCCATTTTCTGCAGGGACTATATATTTTTAGTAAAAGGTTGTCAATAATTGAATCAATTTCTTATCCTTAAGTAAAGTGCCTATGACAAGCTCCACCCACTTTGCATCAAAAATTGATTATTTGGACCTAGTGTCAGTAACTAAGATGTTCTTTTAACCAATCAAATAGCCGCCACACAAGCATAGCATCATATTACATATTCAGAACATATTGATTGGGATGCAGGTGATCATTATAACTTTCTAATGAAAGATAGACAAGGAAATAATTTATTTTGTTATGAATACACACTCAACACTTCACACATATGTTTTGAGATTAGTGGGTCCTGCACAACACAGGCCATAAATGTTTAGGAACCTATATTGAGTGAAAGAATAAAGATAACCACTGTTTCTAAGTTACCATCACAAAAAAGGCTTATCCTGAAGGTGTGTCAACACAGCACAAAAGCAAGTTCTCACCACTCTGTTCGCCGAGAAAGACAAGCTTGAATTTCCGCAGAGGGTTGCCAAAGTCCCCAGATGTAGACATCTTCTGAGTATATAAATTGGGTGCTAGTAACCACCTTTATTACTTAAATGTGAGCAGGCGAGTAGCACTGCAATGATGTGGCTAATCACAAATACAAATGCGAAGCTAGCGAGAGTTCAGTTCAATCCGGGCTAAGTGTGCAGATTATAGGCCACGACCGTCCATGCACAGAAAGCCACCAATGTTAATGTGACAAATAGACGGCAGATGTTTCAAAACACAGGGAAAATGTGTGCTATATTCGCGCACAAATTTAATGACAAACAACTATCACAATCACATAAATTTCACGCAGCACACGCCCAAAAACAAACACCGGGCGAGAAAACTACGATTAATAATCTGTGTTCTCATGAATCTCGGTGTTTGCCAGATAGCCACGTTCAAGGCCTAGTTGAAAGCTGCACCCTACTATTTTACCTGAATGACTGTCGCCACATTAGCATCGCTGATTAAATATTTCAGTCATAGAAATTCAGGATACTATTTTTTAAATATTTAATTGCAACTACTTGCCTCACAAATCGTACCTCCAAATGAAATAGAGAAACTAGATTAAAGATCTAGTTCTATTTTAGTTTAGCCATGAATCTGGCAGCATAACTTATGCCATCAGCTGATCAATGAATAAAGTACAAATTACGTCAAACAAAATATTGCCTAATTATTGCCATTAATTGACTTTACATTCCTTTTAATTTGCAATTTTAAAGCTAATTATATTTGTTTTGTTTAAAACAAATCCCATAAAAAACAACAAATTGCACAAATGTATAATTTTCGTCATCAAAAACTACATACATTATTTCTTTCATGGCGCACTTTATGCGCCATTACGATAAACACTGCTGGCTGCCTGATACACACTGGCCCGGCGGGGGACGAGGGGTGCTGGTGTGGGAAACCATTTTTCAAAATTTTGGAAGGAAAAGATGAAATGCGATTGTGACTGACCTTCATTTCAATTTGTATGAAGGCTTTCGTTCTTTTATACGTTTATTGTCGCTTTCAAGCTCAAGCTGAAGCGTCCCACCTTATTTTTAAGGGTTCCTTCAGCTCAAGTTGAAAAAATGAGGATTGATTTTGATAAAATATTTGCTTTTGTGTTCTCAACCTATCATCGTTTGTACCCGTCCCATGCACAAGTATGAGGTGGCATGCTTAGCCGTATGGTGGTAATGGTGAACTGGCTTTGAACATTGGCCCCAAAAATATTTAGAAAATGGCGTTTGTTGTAAATTGTGAAGAGAAGCCTCTCCGCAAGTCAAGGCTTGGGCCTCCTGATGTTTATCCTCAAGTACCAAACCAGAAAGAGGTATGTATTGGTCGGTTGAAAGATCACAGATAGCTCACATGGAGGGCAAATATATCTAGCCATTGTGCCCACAACATCTAGTCTTGAATAATTATTAAAGAATATTGAATAATGGGTTACAGTCATATGGTGAATGACTATAATCCTGCACTTGTCATGCCATTGGTCATGTGGATGATACTGACTCACTATATTGCCAATAGCATGAACAGCCCAGCATTCGGACATGCCTGTGTGTGTTACAGTTGTTCATCCTATTTTTTATGTTGATAAAGCATGCTTCTGTCATTCATTGCAGGTAGGGTAAATGTTCAATTTCAGGACACATCACAATACCATAATTTTCATGCTATTAGTGATGTGTTGGTGCTTTTGTGCATCTGTACCTACTGTCAATTCCACTAACAGCATTTAAAGTCTAGTATTTTGACTATGTATTTAGTTGTTAAAGTAGTCTATCTCAAACTATAGTCATGTGACATACAGGTGATACAGGGGTGCTACTTCCATGTTATTGCTAGGGTAGTGGTACTTAAGGGCATAGATACCAGTGATAACATGATATATCCATTTTTTGAGGGGTCTGGACAGGGTTAGAATTCTACTTTTTTGTTGGTGTAGGAGCACATATCTTTGCAAAGCAAGAGTACAAAAATAACCTGATTATAGTCCAAAAATAAGAAATGCTATAATACAAATAATGAATGATGATATACTACCACTGGCTTTTCTCTGCAACACAAACATTTACTAGCTAAACAATAAATATTTATGAGGAGTACACAAATCCATTTTTTCCAGTCACAGTTTAGGAGTACAACATTTGTTGGTGGACATGACACCAACAAACATGAACTTTTCCAACACTGTAAACTCCAGTCTGTCTGACAGACAGACTGGAGTTTGGGTAGTTAACCCTAGGGCCTAGTTTGTATTATAGTCACTGTGACACAAGCAATTAGAATCCCATGTGCTTATTTTTTAAACAACATATAGCTATTGAAAAATATACCACTCAATTAAAACTTTTTACCATCCTTGATCCTGTTATATTTGAACTTTGCTCAAACTTAGTTTATACGAGTGTCTGATTTTTGAAAATGTACTTTTAACATACTGATGTGTTGCAATTATTTAGTTTTGGCAGACCCTCACAATACTTGTGAATGGACCTGATATTGCCACATTCAAAGTCAAAAGGTTTGCAATGTTACACTGACTAAATCAATTGTTATCTTGCCTGATGTTGCTGCTGTTATTTAAAGAGTTCATTCCCAAGGGAAAATGTTTGAGGCCTTATTTGAAACTAAAATACTGTTAAAATACTAGAACATTGATCTTATGAAATTACTTGTCTCATATTTGGTATGCACCTAGTAAAAATAGGCTATATTTCATATTTAATGTAAACAATATTTGTGTCGACTTAGTATTGTATTATAGGATGTATGACTTACCATGTCTGTTTTTAAATAGTTTTATATATTATCACTGACTTCAGTCCTCAATTTTTATTAAGTTCAACTCCAAATCCAGAGTTCATTATCAGTTGCTTATGTCCTTGCCTGTGGCTTCTCAGGAATAATTCCTTATGGCTGCATAATAAAACTACTAACTCATTTACCTGTGAAACTTGTTGAAATAAGACCTCCACAGTCCACAGACCTGATCTCTGTCTTTCTTCTTGTCCATTGAATAAAGACAGCTGCAGTGCTGCATGATTACCAGTGGAAGTCTGTCAGACTGATTCTGTCAGTATGTGAAGGCTAGTGATCCATTGTTTATCTCATCTGTTATTCAGGCAACTCTAATGTTTGTTTCAGGATGAGCTGACAGCAGTCAGCGTAAAACAAGGTTTTAATGCATCACCCGTCACATCTGATGAATATGGATCAGCAAGGAGTCTTAACATTAACACCAACAAGGTAAGGCACCTACACATTTAGGTTGTGATGCCTTCTAGGGTGCACTGTTGGAGGCCCATCATTGGCTATGTAAAAATACAGAAGCATTGTTTGATCATATCTCAAGTTGTAGTCATATCATCTGCTATACTGATGAGTATTCATATTTGAGACCAGTACCTATATGGGTCAACATGATTCAAGTTCTCATCAACAAACACCCTACTTCCAATGCCACGCAATGCAAGTGGAGAATACTATTTTATCATGTGCTTATTTGCAGTTTCCATGTTTTAATAGCCTGTCTGCTGAACTGATCCTATGGATGCTTAACAGAGTGACAAAAAGTTAGAATGCCTAACACCATCATCATGAATAATAATAATCATATTATTGGTGTATCATTCATATTATCCAATGTCCATGTAATAAATCTCCTAGATGTCAGGCCGACTGTGATACATAAACCTAACAGTATGTCTCACTCACCATTATGACATGTTTTCTCTCAATCTCCAATTATATCAGATGCTGGAGAACTTCTCGGCAGTGCTGTTGAAAAAGATCGAGAACAATACGCTGCCGGAGACAGGGAAGAAGAAGCAGCAGATCTCACACCGCGACAACTACTGGCCGGTGCCCACCAGGCCCAAGGCGGCCGAGATCTGGCTGAAGGACCTAGTGGGCAACAAGCCACTGACTGTGCTTGCCAAGAAGGTCCCCATCTTCCTAAAAAAGGACGAGCTCCTGAGCAAGCTGTGCGACTATTCGGTGCCAACCGTGCGCGCCTGCTGGCTCATCAAGATGTCGTCCGCCTACTTCATGGCTGTGGCCGAAACGAAGAACAAGTCGAAGCGGCAGCTGCCCGACCAGACGCAGGAGTGGACGCACACGCTGGAACGCTTCCTGAAGGAGCAGCTGGCGCGGCTGGAGGAGCACTACTCGTGGACGCCGCCCGTGTCGGGCTTCTCTCCCCTCGGAGGAGGGTCGTCCGAGGAGCAGAAGGTGGCGCTGCGGCAGTGGCAGTACGGTACCCAGCTGGCCGGCGTCATGTACGAACAGGGCCTGCTCGACCGCGAGGCCTTCCTCGAGTGGGTGCTGGACGTGTTCCGGGCGCGCTCGCACGATGACGGCCTCCTGAAGCTGGTGGTGCCGCTGCTGCTGCAGTACGTCGCAGAGTTCACGCGCTCCGAGCTGCTGGCGCGCAAACTGGCCTACTACGCCTGCAAGAAGCTGAACTTCATGATCGCCGAGATGGACGCGTCGAGCGGCCGGCCACAGAGCCCGACGTTCGGACAGAGTGGTGGTATGGAGGCGGGTGCGCCGCCGCCGCCAGTCCAACCCGTGCACAGTAACCCGCTAGTGGCCGCCTTTATCCGGCTGGTCAACTGTAACTTCTATGAGAGCATCGTGTACGGGCTCAGCTCGGTGCTGCAGACGATCCTCTACAAGAACCCGACGGCGCTCGTGTGGAACTGCCTCGGTGACGGCAAGGGCGCCGCTCCGAGCAGCTCTCCCCTCGGCGGCTCCCCGCTGGACCTGCTGCCCTGCCTGCCGTCAGGTCTGCCGCTGCCGCCCAGCGCCAATAACGCCGACTGGCGGCAGCGACTGCGGCGGGTCGAGGACGACGTGCTGGATCGCAGCCGCGCCTCTGAGCTGCGCTGGTCCGTGCAGACGTCCACCGAGCTGACCGTGGGCCGCGTGCTGGCCGCGCTCGACGCGCTCGACCAGCACAAGTGGCACCGCGCCGACGACGCCAACAGTTTCGACACTCTGTACGCGCGCATCTTCCCGCCGGCGGGACGGGACGCGGCCGAGGGCGCGCCTTCAGACGACGCCATCGTGCAACTGCTGTGCGAGTGGGCTGTGTCGCCGCAACGGCTCGGCGAGCACCGCGCGCCCGCCGTCGCAATGCTGCTGGAAAAGCGCCAGGCCGAGCTGACGGCGTCTGAGGGCGACGGTGACGACCGCGAGTCGGTCTGCTCCGGCTCCTACCCCGCCTACATCTACCAGAGTCTGCTGTTCCGATTCCTGGACACGACGGCGCCTGTGCTAGACACGGGAGGGCTGGGCGGCCGCAGCAGGCAGGCGTTCGCCAGCCTGGTGCTGCTGTTCCTCGAGCTGACCCGGCACGACGTGTTCTCTCATGACCAGTATCTGCGCGCGCTCATCTCGCGCGGTGAGCTGCGCACTAACCCGGCCAGCCCGGCGCAGTCGGCCGCAGCGTTCGCTCGCTCCGAGCACCATGACGCTGACGATGACAAGCTAGATATAGATGATGATCTGGACAAGCTGGTGCAGCACATCAAGTCGACTAATGCCGACATGGACAACCCGGATAGTCCGAAAGAGGGATTCTCGCTGGGCACGGGGCATTCGGAGAAGCTGGAGGCCCGCCGACAGAACCGGCACCTGATCTACACCACTAACTTCCCGCTGCCGCAGGTGGGTTAATATTCGGTCACGAGAAGGATCAGTATTCAGTCGTGTGCTGTGACATCTTCAGAGACCGATGGTTTGGGCGGAGGGGGATGAGGGATTCAGTTGTAAGTAACAGTGCATTTCTTGATTGAAGTGATATGATTTGATATCGGGGTTTTTAGCGTGCCTTCCGGTTGTTGTGTTTTAGACGTGCCTAGATTGTAAATAACTGATATGTAAACGTGTAGGCTTTCTTCTGCGTCGGCATTTTTATATTTTCAGTACATCGAATTTGTCAGGCCGACAGAGGGCCCCTCAGGCCAACCGAGGGCCCCTCAGACCAACCGAAGGACCCTCAGGCCGAAAAACATAGGGCTCCTCAGGACGACCTAGGGTCTTCTTAGGCCGGCTGGGGCCCCTCAGGTCGATGGGGCCCTCTTAAGCCTAACAAGGGCTCCATCAGGTCGACTGAGGGCCCCTTAGGCCAACCAAGGACCCCTCTTAGGCCGACGGGGGGCTCTTCAGATCGCCTGGGGCCCTCTTAGGCTTAGCAAGGGCCCCCTCAGGACAACCACGGGCCTCGCTTAGTCCTACCGAACCCCCCGAGACCGACCGAGGGCCCCATCAGAACTACCTATGACTCCCTTGGCCGACCGGGTGCCCACTTAGACCGACCGGACCCCCACGGGCCGACCAAGGCCCCCTTTGGCCGACCAAGGCCCCCTTAGGCCGACCAGGCCCCCACAGACCGACCGAGGACCCCTCAGGTCAACCAACCCAGAGCCCCTCAAGACGTCCCAGGGCCCTCTTACGCCGGCGGAGGGCCCCTTAGACCGAGCGGAGCTCTTAGGACGACTGAGGGCCCTCTTAGGAGCAAGGGCCCCCGTAGCCCGACCGAGGGCCCCTAAGACCGACCAACCTAGGGCCCCTCAGGACGACTTAAGGCCCTCTAGGGCCGGCCGAGAGCCCCCTTAAGCAATAAGGGCCCCCTCAGGCCGACCGGGGCCTTCTTAAGTCTCGCAAGGGCCCCCTTAGGTCGACCGAGGGCTCCCCCGGGCCGACCGAGGGCTCCCACGGGCCGACCGAGGGCTCCCCCGGACCGACCAAGCGCTCTCTTGGGCCTACTGAGGACCCCTCAGTCCGAACAAGGACTTTCTGGCCTGGTAAGCCTTAAGTCGCTCGGCTGCTTCCACTGGGCTGAGGGACCGAGTCCCTCCCGCCCATTGGGCCCGGAGACTCAGCTCCTCGGCCCATGGGGGGGGGGGCATGTGCCCCCTGTGCCCTCCCCCCGGCTGCGCCCCTGATGGGATCCAATCGTCCGCCACCCACTCGCTGCGTACGGCCGGCCCGTGGCCAGTTGCAGCCCAATACGAATGCTGACGTCACGACCAATCAGAGAGCGTTAATTGGTCACGTGACTTTGGGGACACTAACGGCATTTTTTTCTCGTATTTTTAGCTTACAGAATTACAAGCTATTGCGAATTTTAGAATCTCCTAATCTTAAACTACCCATTTCATGATAAATATCAAACACTTTGGTTTGTGACAACTCGTGCATTCCTCTTACAGGCAGCTTACTTTGATTTCGATTGACTGTTGAAACCCCCATAAAGTGTAGCTCATGTTTCGGAGAGCATGTATGCATAACCTATAGCCCTGACTGCCCATATACCACGTCACGGATTCTCCACTGACCCCCCACCCCACCCCCACCCCCACCCCCCCGCAGGACGACGCCTACACGGATGACGACAAGCAGCGTCACATCCTGCTGTTCGGCGTGAAGCGGGCACGCGACGAGGCCCGCCACGCCGTCAAGAAGACCATCAAGGAGATCATGAAGTTGTTCGGCAAGAAGCTGTCGATCGACGTGTCCGAGGGCGGCAAGGTGAAGCGACAGAGCCGCGGCGAGTTTCCGTTCGAAGCCGTGGTGCAGCGGTTCCAGCCTCCTTCGTCGACCACGCTCTCCTTCTACGACCAACACCAGGTGACGCACCAGTGCGCCACGCAGGTGGTGGAGATGCTGGGCGCCTTTGCGTCCGGCAGCTCCAACTACCTGCCGGTCGTGGAGCACGTCTCGTTCCTGTTCGACCTGATGGAGCTGGCGATGAACATCCGGGACCTTCTCGACTGCTGCGTGAACATGCTACGCGAGCTGCCCGACGTGGAGGGGCAGCTGCACAGCAAGAACTCGGTGCGCGCCGGCACGTTTGCCACGTCGCTGGCGCTGCACATTGTCGGCGCGTGCCGGCGGTATCACAGCACGCTGATCTGTGAGTACTGAGTACAAAGTAGAGCTGACCCGCGCTGATCTTCCAGTAGGGGGAGGGGGGGGGGGCGATGGGGTTTTGATCGAGCTGGCATAAGGATAACATCGCCTTTTTGTACCAAAAAGATCTTGTAGTGACTATGGATATTGTCTGGTGGGCGTTCAGAATATGATTTGCAGTGATTGCTTTTACTCGTTTCAACGCCTTCGTTTGTCTTAGGGAGGTCTTAGGGAGTGATTACTATTTTGTCCTTCCGACGGCCGTTTAGAGTCCATGATCCCAGTAGCTCATACTGCTTGCCGCTGCCAGCTTTGTTGACCGTCGTCCTGTGTGCTGCAGTGTCTCAGGACCAGACGGCTGCCATCTTCGAGGGTCTCTGCAAGGTGGTGAAGCACGTGCGGAACCACACGGACTGCTCGTCGGCCGAGCGCTGCATCCTCGCCCACCTGGTGCACCTGTACAGCAGCTGCAGCTTCCTCAAGTCCAAACACTACGAGGCGCGCTTCGAGAGCTTCAGCAACGCCTACCTGAAGCTGAAGCAGCTGTTCAACACGTCCCCGAAGCCGAGCGGTGTGTCCTTCAGCCGTAACTCCACCTTCATGGCCGAATACGTGGCGGCGCCGACGCGGTCCATTGAGCCTTCAGCAGTTCGGGCGCTGAATGAGAGTGGAGCCAACCGCTACAGCTTCGTCTGTAACGTGGTGATCGAGGTGTGCAACACGGCCGACAGTGAGCGGCTCAACGACCTGGCCGTGCTGGCCGCCGAGGCCACCGCCCGCTGCAACGCGCTATCGCCAGAGTGGCTGGGTGAGTGACGGCTGGACCGGGGTGGGGTGAGCCGGGGATGGGGTGAGGTGAGACGGGGGATGGGGTGGGGTGAGACGGGGGATGGGGTGGGGTGAGACGGGGGATGGGGTGGGGTTTGGAGAGGTGAGGCGGGGGAGGTTTAGGGGAGGTTTCGGAGGTCCGAAAGAGGGGTGGAGACTGAGAGAAGACTGTCGGGTGGTGGGGGTGGTGTTGACCTCTCGTTTCTGGGATGGTTGGTCAAACTTGTAGTGGCGGCATGCTTGTGAATGTTTGCATTTTGAGACGGGAATCATTGAGTGTTGGGAAGGGCTCCAGCTGGGTGGATTCGTTGTCCTAGGTATTGTCCTAACATCACACGAGTTGTCTTGAAATGATCTTATCATCGGGCCTGATCGGAGCCGACGTCTGGTTCACTGACGTGACGGCTAGACCCCTGACCCCTGACCTGACCCCTGACCTGACCCCTGACCTGACCCCTGACCTGACCCCTGACCTGACCCCTGACCTGA
>JARFNR010353543.1:2122-17511 GCA_030323935.1 Semibalanus cariosus
TAAGATAATACAATCTAGAAATAATGAGCAAAGGAAGTCGTTAAAATTATCGAACAATCTCCCCTAGAATACTCATGTGATAACAGGTTCTTTCCATATCCAGTTTAAAGAATCGAGCATTAAATTGTATCACAAAAACATGCGCAAAACCTCCAATTCAGCCATGCCGCGCCCCAGACGGTGACTGGTCGAAGGACACCGCCGGGTATATTATGTCCTCCCCCCTCCCCGGTATAAGTCTGAAGTGCGGACCACGTGATCAGATATGAGTCTCCAGGGAGGGGGGAGGGGACGCGGAGGGAAGGGGCAGTGAAAGGGTGCCCCTTCGGTGGCCGTGTCTCGAGGTCGGCCGATTCGGAAGGACCCACTTTCCAGCTCTCTCACCAGGTCATCACCGCCCTCTCAGCGGGGTACGGGGCCTCTCAATGACAGCAATGTCAGCTTCAATAACTCAGGGCAGACTGTGTCCAGTTGCAGCTGAACAAGTTCAAACACATTACTATACAGGACAGAGGCCAAAGATGTGAGATTCGGCACGGATCTGGCCTCCGCTGCCGACTCGCCCAGACAAAGCCAGACTCGGACACCGGATGCCCCGTAACCCGCGGCCGGGCGCCTCGCGGCCACCCGAGCCCTCCCGACACGGCCACAGCAGCCTCCGGTTGCAGCTCGGCGCTACGGGACGCTGCAGCACGGCACGCACTGGCCCGCCGGCGCCGTCCCGAGCACGCGCAGGAGCACCGGAGCACCAGAGCACCCATGAGCATTGCCTGAGCACCCCCTGAGCACCCCCTGAGCACCCCTGAGCACCCCTGAGCACCCCTGAGCACCCCCTGAGCACCCCCTGAGCACCCCTGAGCACGTTCCGTCTGGCACGCACCGCGCACCGTCAATGGCCCGCATAAGTTTCTTTTTTGTCATAAGGTTACTGTTACAGTATTTCCAGTATACATATTACATATGCTCACGGCGTTAATTTTCGGAATTAGCTGGCCCGATAGGGCTGGCAGCAGCGCCTGGCTTTCTTCAGCATCAGGAGGCGGTGGGTGGGTACAATACCGGCGCAGCGCGGCGGACGAGGCGCGGCTGTTTTGGTGGCCCGCGCCGTGTTTGCCGCCGTGTCACCATTCGTCTTATTCCCGTGTACCCCATAAATTCGGCCGCGTCGAATAACGCAAACAGGCGCCGTTTTTGAGCGTGAAACATCAGGCGCGTTTAGTCGCTGGAATATTGATGCGCAGCGCCGCCGCCGCTGCCGCTGCCGCTGCCGCCGCGCGGGCGGGCGGGCGGCAACGATGCTAAACACGACCAATGCTTTGTTTCCGCAGTTGGCGCCAATGAAGACAATGGACGGGGCTGCCGGGGCGCTGATTTTGCACGCGGACGAACAAAAGACGGCCAGATGAAGCGGCGGCGCGCCGCGACCGCCGTAAATTACCCACCTATGAATGCCGCGCGTACGCCACAAATGAACCCGTATTCATTTCGGCGATCAATTAAAAGCGCCGGCAGAGAGTCACTCTGGGATTAATTGATTTCGCATCGGGTGTGTATCGCGTCGGGCCGGTTGCGGCCGCAAAGTCGTGGAGAGGGACAAAGGGTTAGGGCAGTTACACATCACCGAGAACAGCGGGCGATGCATGTATAATTTTTATTGTTCTCATTATATTTACATAAAGTCCTAATTTACGACTGGACGTCGCTCAGGTGGCTGGTATAATATGGCAGCTGGTATAATATGGCAGCTGTATGCCTCCAACAGGGCACGGGTTTCAGTGACAATTTTGCATATTTGTGGTCGCAATGAAACGGCCCGGAGCGGCAAGCAGTAAACCCACCGGGAGTCCGCGCCAGGGACAGCCGCCATACATTGTAAAATCAGAATGATTTGTGGCTAACATGCCTTAAAGTCTGCAGGATTGTTTAAAACTGTGACCCGCCAGATAACGGATGGGGTGTCACCGGCGAGAAATAGCGACTCTGCGGCGTGCCACGTCGCGGGGCGTGCATCTAATGAAGAATTATGCCGCTGTCTGCAGAATTCCTGCGCTTTCCCAGCATCCCGCGCTCCCTTTGTCTGGACACGGTTCGCCTCTGCATAAACAGGCCGTCCGTTGTGGGAGTTGGTTAATGTGCGGCCAAGAGGCGGCATCCGGCGGCCTACCGCGGCCCACGCGGCGGCACGGGGCCACAAACACACCCTGAGCCCGGCCGGCATACTCGTAAATCCAAACAACGGAATATTGTTACCATTTGTACCATTAAATTGGCCTCCCGCCTCTAAAAAGCCATCCGATTCGAAATGAAGTTAGCCCACGCTGGTGCGCGTGACGAGAGAGAGCGCCGGGGTAATTGTGTGGGCGGGATGGACGCCCCCGTCCGCTGCTCCCGATTCACAGACAGAACACAGCCCTTCCGAGCACCCGAGGTGCTACTGAGATCCCGAGCTACCGAGCGCCCGGGATCCCGAGCTACTGAGGGTCTGACCTACTCTCATGAAAGCTCCCGAGCTACTGAGCTCCTAAGCTCCCGAGCTTGAGAGCTAGTGAGCCAGCCTGGCGAGCCGGCCAGACGTTACGTGGGTGACGGTGACACGCACGCGGTGTTGATGCCGATAGAACTAACAGCGATGACTTGTGAGTGACGCCCCGCTTGTAACTGCGCACCCCGAATCAGCTGCGAGGTATCCCACCCGCGCCGTGCGAACACCGGCAGCCGCCAGCCGGCTGGTTAATCCGGTGATGTTCTGCTGTTTTGATCACAATCCTGCACTAAACGGCACAATTACCTGCGTACAGGCGGATAACCGGCTGTCAGATATTATCATCAACTGGCCTGTCCGGCCGGCGCTGTACGCGTCGCGAGCCAGCTGTCAGACCAGATTACTCGGAAGCGACAGATCGCGCTCGCGCCACGCGCCGATTCCTGCAGACGGTAAAACGTGTTGCCCGGTAAATGAGTCAATCAGTACCGCGGGCGGGACGAGAAAAAGCGCCGCTTCGGCTGCAGTGGGCCGGAACCGTCCAGTGGATTCCAGAACCGGATCCCCAATTAGGCCCGCTGCCGCCGTCGTTGGGTCAGGTCAGGGATGTGGCTGGGCGCTTTTTCCCGCAGCGACCCGCTCGCCGGGCGTAAAAACACGTGCGAGTTTGATAAAGCGCGCCAGTTTGGTGCCTCGCTGGTGCAATGCTCTGCCTTATCTCGAATGGTTTTGCTCGGGTGGGCAAAAAGGCGCGATCCGTTCTACTTTAGCATCCGACTTAGCGCCGTGGTGAGAGAATTAGCACCTCACCGAGGTAAAAACTCGGAGGACGTGTCCCAGCTCCACGAGGCATGAAAGTGCTCCCGAGTTGCCGCGGGGGAAAAACCTGGCAGGAGACTCTGTCACACAGCTGGGGTGGTCACACAGATGCAACTGCCCTCCCGCTCTGCCCCCTCCCCTAACCCCCCTCATGTCCTGGTGCCTGCCGACCTGCAGTGCTCAGCGTGCGCCAGTCTGATGCCCATTACACTCCCCAAGCGGAACGTTCAATCGGTTCCAATCACAGCGCGCCAATCAACAGAAACGGCCCGGAGAATGTCGACAAAAACGGCGTATTGTGGCGAAAGCGGTGCTTTTTGCGGCGCGCAACCGCGGCACTTTCCAAGGCGGTCGCTCCAGCGGCGCTGCGTACGCACGCAAAAACTGCGCGGCGACAAAAGTTACGCGGACATATCGAACAGGCCGCTCGAAATGAGCACCCGTAAAGGTGTAACCAGCGATGGTGGAAAGCGCAGACTTTGAGGAGTGCCTTGCAAGGGACATGTTTGTCTTTCTACTATGCATTTTGATGTCGACTGCCCCCTCGGCACTTACAGGACCGTCGAACCCAGGCGTCGATGTGATACCCTTAGGTGCCTGCCATGACGTTCTCGGTTGTAGAGAGGGGTCTTTCTTGCCTGCTAGTGATATTCGCTAGTTCCGATTCTTCCCGATCTGTCGATTGACACGCCACAAGATCGTGCAAGACAGCGAAGCGAGAGTACCTAGGTTGTTTCAACGCCAGCTGCGCCGTGAAACCGTGCACAAAAACGACGTCCGGCCAGCTTTCAGACCGTTATGTCCGATAAAGCCTGAAAGGTCAGGCAACAAGGCTTAATTGATTTATACGGGCCAGATGTGGTTTCTCGTTTCCCGTCAACGTCAGGCATTGCTTCACGTCGGGCTTTTTCAGAGAGCTGATGATAGAAGAAAGCAAGAAGTGTCACACATGTACATTGTACACGTTAGCTGTTGCACAAGTCAGGTTCGAGAAAAAGTAAAGAACTGCGTCCGTGTGACGTCATTTAGTTCCTGATGACGTCATCGCGCTCCGACCCACACACCAACACTTTAATTATGTTCTCAATTCTCACAGACAGGCAGAGGCAACTGTCAGGACCGCTTCGTCTCGGGGTTCTAGGTGTTCTTTTTTCTCGCCGCGTTTTTTCTTTTCTCGCCCGGGGTTCTAGGTGTCGCTCTCGTGCGGTTTTTCTCGGTGGACGCG
Source organism: Semibalanus cariosus (assembly GCA_030323935.1). Taxonomy (NCBI): domain Eukaryota; kingdom Metazoa; phylum Arthropoda; class Thecostraca; order Balanomorpha; family Balanidae; genus Semibalanus; species Semibalanus cariosus. The sequence continues at coordinate 6,649 of JARFNR010353543.1, forward strand.
TGTTCGTGGGAGGAACGTCACGCAGTAGTCGTCCCCACCGGGCCGGACCGGCCGACCGCTCCACATGGATCGCATGTCCACGACTTTTGGCGGCGACTCTGATGAACCCTCCGGACGCTGTGGCTCGCCGGCTGACTCCTTCTATGAAATGCCGGTGTTCTGGGCAGGGATGGCATGATAGAATGGCCAAATAAACGTCCATATAAATCAAATGAGCCAAACGAGCGCGAATGCCAGAAGAGGATCTTTGGCGATTTATGAGTGGAGAAGGTTTGATGTTAACGGCGCCGCAACTCCTGTGATTATAACTACGTCCAGTGGGGGGGGGGGGGGGGGGGGGTTGGATGGGCGGCAGTCACAAGAGGAGGAATGAAGACGCGAGGGGTATGTGTTGTCCTGTCACAAGGAATGTCTTAAGATGACAAGACTAAGGATGCCGCCAATGCCATTTGCTTTAAAGCAGGACCTGCCTCGTCGCGGGTCTGTGGAATGTTGTAGAGCCGCTGACATGTGATGCTGCATGATTTGCTGACATGCTCCCCAGGGACATGTTCGATCTGCTCCTTTGAGCCACTCCTGTCAAAACGACAGATGTTGCTGTCAATCAAGCTCGCAGCCGGTCCGCTAGGCTGCCGAACCGCGCCGACTCGGCAGTATCAACCTCACCATCACCTCAGCACAGGACCGCAACCTCATCACGCCGCCCGGTCAGCGCCGGCCGCCCTGCAGACGCTGGTGACGCGCCCGAGACGATCGCAGCGCGCGGTGTGTGGACTGGAGACGATTGTGGCGCGCGGTGTGGACTGGAGACGATCGCGCGGCGCGGTGGCGGCCGCCGGCTGACAGCTGAGCGGTGTTTTCTCAGCCCGGTGTTCCTGCGCTCCTCCCGCTATTGACTCTGCGCTGCATACTGGCGCGCTGTTCAACAGGCCACGGCAAACAGCTGGTGCAGCGCGCCAGCGCCGCTCCTGCCGCCTCTCCGCTCCGCGCCACTGTTTGAACGTTTTTCGCCGCGCGACCACCTCTTTGCGCTCCGCTCTCGGCCACAAAGAGCCTGCGCAACAAACACGATGATATTGGGATTTCTCATCTGGCAGCCTCAATGTCGGCGTCCGACAATAGCACCATTAGTCCACTCGTCTGGCAGCGCCTTTTTCCACGAGATAAGAAGTTTGAAGGCAATAGAGGCGTTGCAATAATTCAAATTCTCCTGAGTCACTCTGGATCTCTTTGTCCAGCGATGACTTAGAATCTTTGCTGCTTGAGAGCACGATGCGGGCCCGCCCGCCGGAGCGGGCGGATTTGAAAAACGGACCATTAATTACAACTGTATCTAGACACTGATCGACACATCGACATTAGCCCGAAAATTTCATGCATTAATTACAAAAAGTGCACGAGCTATGGCGCGTCTGTTCGGCCGCGATAATCACGGTTTACTCCGGGTAGGGTCGGCCAGGAATCTGCAGCATCATAACGCCCGACAAAGGCGGTCGAGGCTGCCGGCTGGTCTCTGACGGCCACCTGTTGCAATCCGGATACCTCCCGGACTTGCCGGGAGTCCAACGCGAATAATTGGGAAAAGCGCGTGCGGGTAGCGCTGCGGTGTCGCTGTCGAGAAAGATCGCTCGGGGCACCGAGCAAGAAGTGCAAGATAGTGCTGTTCGTGGTTCGATGTCGGCTGGAGGATGACGACGAGAACTGAGAAACGATCAACCGAACATCGACCGAACTCCCGATGACGCATCGTTCGAAGAAGCGGAAGAGCTGAGCTTTCAGCTGCGGCGCGAGCTCGCGTCAACAACCCTTTGTCAGCGCGCAGATCGCGCTGTGACACTCGCGGCGCGCAGTTTGTCGCCGCGCCGTGATTGCCGCCATATGTCGCAGGCGCGCCACATGTGAGTGATTACCGGGGACTAATTACACCTGGCGCAGCGCGGCGCTGCAATCGTCACCGCTGCGCCGCGCAGGGGTGTCGCGCCGTCGTTTCCGCGCGGTCCGAGAGACGCCGCTGCCGGTGTCAGCTGCGTCACCAGTGCCGCGGCCGCGCCGCCACCGCCCCGCCGCCTGTTATTACAATATCTCGGGCCTTGGAACAGATGACTGTTCACTCGGGCGTGAAAAGCGGACACGTTTTATCGCAGCCCCGCGTCGGTCCGCGCCGCTAACGGGCTGCCAGATCGGCGCGCCTAATTGCTATCGCCTCCGATCGCCGCCGCGTCGCTCACTTTGCTTCCATTTCACGTGCTGACCTCCATGTGCCGATTGATCGGCAATGCAGCGGCGGTGTTGCAGGTCGCGCGCGGAGGCAGACGGCGGCCGGCCGGAGGTTGCATTGTCAGCCGCCGGCGGTCGATGCCGGTGCAGTTCGTCAGCCGGCGTTTCCAGGGTTTCCAAATCGGCCGCATCGGTTGATTGCCGCCCATGACGCAGGCAGGAGGTGGGCAGCGTCACGGACACGACTCTATTCACCGTCACCGGGGGGACAGGCGCGCGCGACCGGCCGGTTTGGCAACCAATGGACGGACAGGACAACGCGACGTCACGTCACGTCCGGTCAACCCCGTCCCCGCGCCGGACCATCCTATTCAACCCCTCCTCCCTCCCCGACCCCCTGCAACCCCGCCCCTCCCCCACCCTGCTCAGCTCACCTCCCCCGCGCCGTCCGCATGACCCTGCCGGCGACTGACGGGATACAGGGTGTCTGCCAGCGGCGCTCAGAGAGAATCCATCACTCTGTCTGCGCCCGTCCCGGCTGCAGCGGTCCGACAATCGGCGACAAACTGCCGCCCGGACGTCGTCTGCCGGCGGGAAACCGTTGATCAGCGTCGCCCCGCGTCAACGTGCGTCAGCGGCTGCCCGCTGCTGTGTCGCCGGTGTCGCGCGGCCTCGAGAGCGGCGTTGAGCGGCGGCGTACGACCGCCAGTTGACGCGACGCCAAATACGCGCACGCAAAAAGGCCGGAAACGGCGCCGGTTTGCGCCGTTCGGCCAAGTTATTGTGTCGGCGGCGGCGCGCGCCGGCCGCGGCGCATAGCTTGCGCGTCGGTGGCGACGCGACGGCCGACGGAGCGGCTGGCGCGGCGGCGCCCGAGCCCGATTACCGCGTGACTTTTAATCTGGCGCGCCCGAAAATAGGACCAGATGTTGGTATTTTGAATCAGAGGACATCATCAACTCAGGGACAATGAGAGTCGTGAAGAAAAATAAACATAGGTGTGGTGATCGCTCACGCGGCCTGTCCCCCTCATCAATCTTCGTTTTACGGGCCGGCCGTCGTCGCCGACGCGGTGAAAAAGCGCAGGAAACCAACCTTCTGAGAGCGTGCGCTCTGTCCGACACTCAAAGGCGCCCGGTGGCGTGGGAGGAGGCCGCGAATTAATACGCCATGAGTAGCGACCGGGAGTATTTCGGGGAGCATAATCAAAGGACAAATATGAATAAAACATGGCTGACGATCGGTGACCATAAGATTTGTGAGCGCCAGCGTCGCTTCATTTTGAAGTAAAATTTGCTGCAATCTAAATAATCTCTCGCGCGGCAATTGTTTTTGGAAGGCTTTAAAACCAATTCAGTAGCATGGCTTCTTAACCTCAAAGAACCTTGTCAAAATATGCAGGAATCGCTCCGCTGGGCTGCACGAATCTCCAGTTCCCACAACTGTTCCATGAGGCGACAGTTTCAGCCGAACAGATGCGATAGAAACCGCTTTAGTGCGATTCGCTGCTGTCGCAAATGCAGCGGACCTACTTTAGATTCAAATTTAGGGAAAATCTGGGCTTGCATACATACAGGGAGGGTGGCGCCGTGCACTGGCGCCGCCGACATCTAACAAACACGTGACAGCCGGCCGTCTCATTGTTGGCTGACAGCATAAGCCCACCTTGTTGAGAGGATAGGCCGAATTTACATGTGAAATTGCCACGTCACAGGTTCGATATGTGTCGGAACATGTGTTTTATGTTAACGCTAAACCTCATCGGGTTGAATGGAAAAGCTCTCACCTCTACTGGTGTTCAGAACCATAAGATGCATGCGAGTGTCGTGAAAATAATCTGCATAAGCCGCCCCGGCCTGCAATGGTGAAGCCACTTTCCAGAGGATAGCCGATCTGTCGCTCTATTCAATGGTGAATTCAACAGATGCCTCGCTTTGAGCCATTTTTGTGCAAACCCTCTATGGCGTTTCATCAGCTCAAAGTGACATTCGAATGGCACAACTATGCAGTGAAAGCACTCAAAATAGTGTTTTGCTATTTGCAAGGCATTCGAATCCGGGATTTATTCATGGGCTCATCCGCCTGTTATTCGGCAGACAGTCTCATACATCAACGTTCAATTTTTACTCTCTTAGTGAGTATTTCCATATCCTGCAAGTCAGGCTAAAACATGCCGTGCCATTGTTAACGCTATGTAAATGACGTACTCGCAGCGCGGCAATTTTCAGACAATTCGGCGGAAACACCCGCTAAATCCTCCTGTCGGCAACCGTGGAAACATCCAGCAGCGGCCTTTGTGTTCCGACAGGCTACTATTTGAATGTCGCAAACAAAGACTCCACTTGGCATCACTTGGGTCAGCAGTCAGCACCACTGCCGGACCTGAATTCAACAGAAAGGAGGACTCCCACGCAGGGGAGTTACGCAATTTGTGAACAATTGTTGCAAAATTTTGGAGATTTTTAAATGACCGTAGATTGCAATGAAAAATATAATATACTGGCATATCGGAACTGGTGAAAACCGAAAACCCGAAAGCTTTTTAAAAAGAGCGTCATTTGTGTTGATTTGCATAATTCGAATTTGTATGTTTCTGATGTTTTTCAACGTCATTGTTGTTCTTTCAAATGTTGTCGCAATATTTGGTAACTTTACTCTGCCCAGCAAGCGGAAGCATAAAATCGGTACCGTGGTGATTTGTGAATGTGAAGCAGGGAGTGGCAGATCGTTACCTAGAGACGAGATGCAATGACACCCTGAGAGACCACGGAGAGACCTGAGAGACCCTAGACCGGTGAGAACCTGAGACAGAGACTGAGAAGGAGACCCTGGGAGACTGTGGACCACTCTGAGGTCCTGAGACTGAGAGACCCTGAGCAGTCACCGTGGACCAGTGATACCCTGAGACCCTGAGAGCGGCGACTGTGGCGTCCCGTGAGACCCTGAGAGCGGCGACTGTGGCGTCCCGTGAGACCCTGAGAGCGGCGACTGTGGCGTCCCGCGGCGCGCTGTGACATCGGACACTCGCGGCGCCGTGTCACCTCCTCGGGCGAACCGCGCCACCAGATTTATCGCCGCGTTTTGCAGCGTTTTGACGGCGACGCTCGCGATTTACGGCGTCGAGGGCTGCATGGCCGCCGCGCAAGCCGCCAGCGCGCGATAAACTAACCCCCGTGCCGAGCGGGACGTCGCCCTGTCGTGATGTCGCGATGTCGCACCTTTCCGGGCAGCGGTTACGATCACGCTGCGGCCGCGCAGGCCGCAACCCTCGCCTCCTTGGAGAGACCTCGCCGCCCTCGCCACACCACGCCGCAGTGCACGCCGCTGTGGGAACGAGCTCCGGCGAGTAATGCGAGCCCGAACCTGACCCGACCTCGTCGGCCGCCTCAGGTTTCGGCGCCTGGCGAGCTGAATCACCCGATCGCGCCGGCGCCGCGCGCTGAAAACGGCTGAATTTGCACGAATTTGCTCTCAAGTGAAGCGCCGGGTTGATTCACTGCGCGGTGCAATGTGATCCGCGGCCTGCAACGGCGCTGATGACGCATTTAGTGCGCCACAGACGCCGCCACTGCCGCAGTTAGTGCGCCACAGACGCCGCCACTGCACTGCCGCCACCATAGCCACTGCCACCACTGCTGCTGCTGCTGCTGCTGCGGCTGCTGCTGCGGCTGCTGCCTTGCTACTTATTCTGCTGCACTGCGGCTGTCGCTGCTTCTGCAACTGCTGTTTCTCCTGCTACCTCCACCGCTACCGCTGCTGCTATCACTACTGAGCTGTTAGTGCTGGTGATACTGCTACACTGTGACGGTGCTACCGCTGCTGCCGCTGCTGCTACTGCTGCCGCTGCTACCGCTGCTGCCGCTGCTGCTACTGCTGCGCTACTGCTGCTGTCGTGGCAGCTGGTGCTACCACTGCTGTCGCCGCCGCTGCTCCGCTCCCAGGCTGCCGCGATCGCCGCCCACTATTTGCTTTTGCTAGGAAGTCCGCCAATAGTGGGATGTCACACGGCCAAGTGGTTGCATCGCGCTCCCCTGAATGCAAGACAAATAAACAGCAGCGACCGGGAGACGAGCGCCATTTGGGCGCCGGCCTGTCCGACAGCAGTCGGCCGCGAGACGCCCGCCTGCGCCGGCAGCGCCGCGCCGCGGCCAGCACGGCGCAGGTACGCTGCTGAATGGCCGAACCCCACCCTGTACAACCCGCACACCGACCGCAGCTCCAGCTATGACCTGACGCTGAACCTTGCGGACCCACGCGGACCCCCACGCGGCCAACTCGATTCCACCGCGCCACCACCGCGCTTCCACCGCGCCTCCACCGCGCCTCCATCGCGCGGCCGCAGCACTGTCAGACGATAAATAATGCCTCATTGTCGGCTGAGAAAATGACACGTTTGCAGACCAGCGGTAATTGATTCGTTCGGTGGATGCTGACGCCAGCCGACTGGCATGTGATGAGGCGGCCGGCCGGCGCCGCGACCACCACGGGGGGCAACGGCGGAGCGGGTGTTTCCGAATCCGGTCAGGTCAGCCGTGAAGGTAACTCACAACAGACTCTGCTGCAGGGAGCGGGTGTGGGCCGCGAGCAAGGATTCCTCGAGCTGGTAGATGGGCTTGTTCTAGTCCCGCCTACTCGTAGGATCCCGGCTGCAGGCAGTTAATCCGGGAGTATGTCGGCAGTGTATTAGTGGGTCATTGCTGACCGGCGTCACTGCCGACCAGTGATGACGTCAGCCACCGTCCCCTCGATCGCTTTACCTCCACACGGCCGTTTCCCGATTGTCGTTGTCGCCGGATGTTTACTCTGCAGCGGCTGCTGACAGGAGCGACACGTTTTCATCTTGCGAGGGACCACCGCGTCCGCCCGCCCCCGCCCCCGCCCCCACTCCCGGCGCCCGGCTTCCTATCCCTTCCCCTCCCCGGCGCGGAGGGGGGGGGGGGGGTAGCAGCTCAGGTGCGATCAGTACCGGCGTCACTAATTTGGTGCCGGGTGCCGACGACAGGGAGCACATGCCCCCGCCGGTGGCGGCAGGGACACCGCGCTGGGTCCAAGTAATTACCGCGACGTACACAATTACATCACGAGCTGAGGGGCCGGGTAGCGCCGGGCAGAGCTGACCCGGGCGAGACTGGAGCAGAACCGGGCAGCGCCGAGCAGGGGCGTATCGTAGCCTGCGGGGTGCACGACCACCGTTGGTGACAGCCTGACGCGCAAGACGTTCGTCTTATCTGCCGCCTGGGCCTCGGTGTCATTAGAGAGGTCATCACACGACTCCGCGCTCGCTGCGGCGCCGCCGCTGCTACCATCGCTCCGAAAGTAGCACACACCACTCGTCGGCCGGAATCGAATTAACGCCAGACGCCCGAGCTAATTTTTGTAACAGTATATTTTGATTTATCGCCCTAATTGAGCGGGCGAAATGGGTTTTGCGGTGAATCCGCTTCCACCGAGGTTGCGCCACCGTCACCGGCGAGTCAAAAGTCACTCGCGCTGCTATTTCGGAAAGATTAGAAAATGGGTATCCTGTGAACGCGCTGCCTGTTGTGCTGTTAAAGGCCCGGCCGGGTCAGCGCCGAGCCGACCTGTGACCCGCAGGTCGCTACCGCGAGAAAATAGCGCCCGAGTTTCCTACAGAGTTCAGGGAAACAAAGCCATTTTTGCGCCCCATGAGAGCGCCGTGCGAAGTCTGTGTAGGGAAGTATCAAACGCATTAACACTGGGAAAGGCGGTCAGGCCTGCGGTGGTTTCATAAAGTACAGTGGATGACACTAGTTATTTTGGTGCTATTAGGAACCGCGCAGAAGGTGATCATCGGAAAACAATTATGGAGACAGTATGAAGAATTTAGATAATCACCGGTTTATTTTGAGTCCACGAGTGCCATACATATTAAACACAAGAGCATTTATTATTTCAAACGCCTGTAATAGCATAAAATGACCTCGGGAGTGGTGTTGATGCTGCGGGTTACTGTTAGTTGACCATAGGCGGATCTAAAACGGGTGGTTTGGGGGGCAAATCCGAAAAATTATCACACAATTCTGAAAACTCATCGGATTTCGTTTGCTTGTGCATTGATAGCTGATTTAAAGAAAGCAAACTTTCCTAAGTAAAAGTTGCTTAGATTTTCTTCTATATCAGGAAATGTGTCAACTTTTCGCCGTTTCAGGCGGTTTGGGGGCCATGGCCCCTCCCCCTCCCCCCTCTGGATCCGCCCATGCAGTTGACGCGTGGGCGCGCAGGTGTGAGCAGCACGGACGCAGAGCTGCACAGTTGCAGGGAATCGCACATTTGCAGCGCCGCGTCATATTCATCACCGGCGGCCTGACATGCGGGCGACGCGCCGCGCAAAACGCCGCTGTCACCCGCGCCGCAGTAATGGGGGCTTCGATTTCGATGCTACCACCGGCGCGATAGATGCGCCTGGAAGCTGCAAATCGCGCTGCAACTGAGATGGGCGACACTTGTAAAACCGGCTTTTGAAGGATAGAAACAAGCGGGGACAGAATGGTAAGTGAATCAAACCAATTGATGTATGTGCGACGAATGTGATCGCGGTGTTGTTTGAAGCGTTTTGGCGTTTTAGCAGTCGTCGAACGTGCGATAATGTGTAAATCGAGTGACTCGCGCGCGATACAAGGTGACACGTTAATGCACTAGCAAGTAGCACGGCCCGCATTGCGATTGAACGGAGGCGAGCGAACATTCAGAGGCGCAGAACGGAGGCGAGCGGCGAACGTTCCGAGCAGATGCTCGGGCAAAACGACGGGAACAGATCAGCAGTATGTAGGTGTCAAATGTGCTGGGCAGTGGGCATCCACCAAAAATGTGGCGAAATAAAGCCCAATTATTTTCCACATCTGTGCCACAGCTGGGCCTGGCACAAAATCGCACACTGCAGGGTTTTCTCAGGTGCCATACAAGTGGATAGTCCGAGAAGCTTCATATGAGGGCAAGCAAGGCATCGGTGTGAAAAAGTAGCACATGCAAAACAGGAAAAACGATGGTTACAAATTAAATGCATCCAGGCGTATCAAGCTGGCCTCTGACAGGACTTCTCAGGTTCAAACCCATGCGTCATGCATGTAGCAGCATCTGGCACACAAATGTGAGGCGTTTGCAAACGTCGCCATCATTACAACGAAAATGTCCGACAATATTACGCGGCAGATGTTAAACATGAAATGGGCCAGAATGGCAATTATACGACACCCATTCCTTACATTGCTTGAATACATGTCACATGCAGCTGCAGGATTCGATCCAGTCTACTATTTGTTTCTCCCCTCCGATATTTCCGTGCCAGCTGAACTCGTTTCCCCGACTCTCAGCCGACTTATTTGTGTCACGGCTGGCTTGTATCGCACTATCCACCATCCCTGCAATACTAACAAGCATATACGCTGCAACCGTCAGGCATGCGGGCACAGGAACCCGCACCTCACTTACCATGCAATTATTCCGAAAACCTGCAAGCGTCCGCATTTTGGGCTAACTTATGCACCGCCTGTAGCGGGACCATGACGAGACTCGTCCCCATTAGATGTGTCGATAATACTGAGCCAGGTGTGGCGGCGGAGGTGGCGGTGGCAGGCAGACAGCGCAGCTTTTAGCAGTGTGAGGTCGACCTGCACGGTGAATACCGATCACTTCTCCGCCCCGGCACCGCCCAGCTCTGCCGGCACCTATCTCACCGGCCGAGAGAAACCGACCACAGCCAGAGGCCCGCCAGCTCCTGCGAGCTGCCATTGCAGAGCGGATGCTGCCGACTTTCTCCTGCCTTCAGAGCGACACAGATGTGACACGTCGCCCTCGAAGTGTCCACCCGACGCGCTAGACACACAGGATTGGTCCACTCCGAGTGCAAACTGTCCAGGACACCCAGTCCCACCTCCGGCGTCGTCGTCGCCGCCGGCGGACAGCTTGCCATGCAGAGTTGCGTGCTGCCGGCCATAACCCGGCCTGGCCTGGCCTGCTAATGCCCTCCACGACCGAGCGACCGACGCCGCCGCCGCGGCCGGCCTGCACCGGCCCACATCGTACACATTATTAAATTTGGTGCAAATGCCCCATAATTCTGGCGCGGATGAGCTGGGGCGGATTTTATTCGCCCGATAACGGATCAGCCTGGCGGCGAGCGGCACTGAGCAGAGGGCAGAGAGCGGGGCGGTGGATTGAACACGCCATCGGAGGCCGGAGCACCATCGTGTGAGGTGCAGCGCTGGTGTGCTAATGGTGGTACAGCTACGTAGCACCGCTGGGGTTCCATGGGGACACAATGCGGAGACTGCCTCAAGCTTGGTGTCATGCTAATTTCACGGAAGCACCATGAATGCACCATGGAGGCGGCGTCTCGGTATGATGAGGACATCAGGAGACCTTGGCTGTGGAGCAGCCCACGACGGTACCACGGCAGGGACTGCACCATAGCACCACAACTGCACCAGTCTGTCCGCTTCAGCTTGTCTCTCCGCGATACCAATGCAACGTATCTCGGCGGCCATCAGCGGCCCAGTCAGTCCAACACACGGCTGATACACTGCGACCCGCTGCACCACCGCCGCCCTGCCTGGTCACCTCTAATCAGGCAGTCCGACCCCGCTGCACCACATAATGAGCTCCAGGACCACGGTCCAGAGTCCACCA
>JARFNR010353544.1:0-10919 GCA_030323935.1 Semibalanus cariosus
AGGTTTTTTGTCCATGCCTTAATGCCGCGCCACGTTTTAACCCCCCCCCCCCCCCACACACACACACACCCCACTGCCGACCTGCCACCACACCACATGTGGTGTGGTGGCACCGCGTCGACCTTGTCAACGCGTCGATCGTTCTCAGATGCGTCAGTGACAGCTCGAATGACAGACGGGCACGCGCAATCAGCCGGCACGCGCAGCTTGAGACGTGACGTCACGGGCTGCACGCGCAGCTCCGGGCGTGACGTCACAGGCGTGACGCGAGCCGTGACTGTGCGGTGCGGCCGTCACGCCCCCGCCGGAAGACAGCTGATCGGGACCGACCGGCCTGCACGCGCACCGCCACACACACACACACACGCACACACCGCCATACATACATACACAGTAAACACACACCGCTCGCCGCACGCAATGACAGTGCTGGAGTCCTGTTGTACGGCACGCAAAGCAAAGCAAAGGATGTGAATCAAGCAGCAATAAAAACAACCTGTGCTGCGGCACCAATCGAAGCTCTCCAAATCACATTTAGATTCACACTAACCACAAGCAGCCACATACAGCTTCCGCCAACAGCATGTCATCAACAAGTAGAGACCGCAACACATTAGCATCTACAAGAGCGCCAATTCGGTCGCCCTTCCGCTACCAAGCTGTGGGAGCCGATACCGTCTGGGAATGTCAGGGACGGGCGACGGGAAAGGGGCCCCTCGTCAGCCCGCGCTGCCGCGACCGGCGGACCGGGCGCGAGACCCGTTTTTGTAGGGGAGACACGAGCTGATCAGGCGCCACACCAGCCCAGGACGCCCGGAACAGGACCAAGTTACATCAGAAAACACACAGGACACACACGCACGCACTTGTCGTATCCACACGCAGCCGAACAACGACGATTTGTGGAAGTTCCATCACATTTCACTCTCCTCGACTTGTTCCTACTCTCTCCACGACGCGTTCCTCGTATGTTCGCCTTCCGTACCAACATCCAGACAGCGCCGGTACCACACTCGGCCGGCGAGTTGAGCAATGAGCATGTCTGACCTATCGCCACAGTGTTCCGGTGGCTCTGGGAGGCCCCAGCTATCCTATCACGGGACGCAGCCAGCTGCACTCCGGCACTGGTGGGACCGATAACCTCGGCTTTACCGATCAATAGGTACTAAATATGGCACATGCCTACACAGGCAACCAGGGGTGGAGAATTAACAGACTTCATTAACAATGATGATGATGATTATTATTATTGGGGCTAAAAAACGACTTTAATCGACGTCCAAAAATAGAACAGAACGCATTAATAAATCATTAAATCTTCCCAGGAACACAAGCGTGGGAACCTACAGTAACGATGTCGAAGTGCTGTCAGACCTGGGGTCTTCAGGATCCTATAAATGCAAATGATTACGTTCTGATAGCAGTATCTATGTCATTAATTCAAAAGTTTGAACATTTGCATCTATTGTTATCTTCTGCACCTAGTTTCCACCCCCGCACCTCCCCCCATCCGCTGTGCAGGAAAAGAAATGATTGACAGCGGTGGTCGTGTGCAGGTTGCAAACACCGCACCACATCATCCGCGCCCACCCCATTCGCATTGCACACTGCACACACACAGTGAATACGCAATGTCTCCCTCCAGTGAAGCTCATGCATGAATGCCACATTTCAATGTTTTATTTTCAGCTTATCACAATGGACGTTTGCAGTATACACAATACATCAGTGTGTTTGAAATTATCAGTTGATGTCCTATTTGCCCTTTCACCAGCAAAGGGGACGAACATTTATCATCCTTAGGTATCTAAGATAATCGCAGCTAATTTATTCGTGAGCCAAGGGCATCTGATCTTTGAGTCTTTTATCTGCATCGCTTGAGCTCTCCCGCCGCGAAACATCCAAACATCGGAACATCCAGGTCAAAACCCACTACCCCATTACGGCCCTGGCGGCACCGTTTCAACCTCCTCGACCCCATCACACCATCCACGCATCCAACCCCGCCTCCAGTAACAGAAACCAGCGTCGAGCGAAACATGGCCAGCCTGACCTGTGCTTTCCCCACGCTTCACCGACCGCGGCCGCCGCCGGCGCGCCGGCGCGCGTCACGATCCGGCTGCGTGACGGCCGCGCGCGCAAACTGACCCCGCGCCACCCCTGTTTTTAGCGCGCGTCGCGTCACCTCCGGCGCGACGGGTGTTGGCGCCACCCCGCCGCCGCTGCCGCCGCGGCCCCCAGAGCCGCGCCGCGTCGCTGCGTGTCCTCCCATTGTTCGGACATGCGCTGGCAACAGCGACGAAGCTAGCGGTGGCGTCAGCAGCGGCGGCTGGCAGTGGCGGTAGCGGCCGGGCGACAGCGCAGTCGGCGACACCGGATGTGCCGTCACGGCCTCCCCCTCCAGCAGCCTCGCAGTCGACCTTGGCTGGGCCGGCCGATGTCGCACGCAGCGGTCACCCCGCTCCGGCGCGGCGCGTCTCAGCTCACTCACCTGCCATGCTGCTGAAGACACTCGAAGCTGCCCTGGTCCGGGTTGGCCGATATGCTGAATTTGAACTGCGCCCCGCTGTCGAAGGCGATTTTCTGCAGCACAGAAACGAGACAGGGTTAGCGACTGGGACGTGGTGAGAACCACGGACAGGCAGACACTAGACACTAGACAGTGTAAGACAGGGAAGGAGACAGGAGACAGTGGTGCCCTAACCAGGAAGTACCGGCCAGGGAGACGGTGGTGACGCGGTAGAGCCGGATACGACGCACGGCGAGCTGCAGACGGGAGACAGGGGGCGGCGGCCATGACGAGGCACCGTCTCACAACTAACAAAGGGGGCATCGATAGCCGGCACGCCCCACACGTCTCAGAAGGCAGTCAAGACGACCACCCAGTGCTCTCCTGGAATGCAGCGCAGCGCTCCCCGATTCAGTTACAGGGGTGGATAGGAACGTGTGATGAATGAACCCACCACTGGAGATCGCATTGTTATCCTGTTGCGCATTTAATGTTCGACATGCGGCCACACGTTCAGTCCAAAACGAGTCAACCGTGTCCGCATCCACACGGTACCCGGATATTGGACCATGCCACAGCGGGGTCTTGATAAACGCGACACTCAACGCAAAAAGGCCATTGCGGTCGTAAAAGCCGCAAAATGTCCTTGCTCCTAGCAATAAAAACAAACTACCGGTTTGTATTGCATACAAAGCAACGAGAGCCGTAGTAGTGATTGCTGTGCAAGATTTGTCACGATGCATCGACAGCATCCATGCTGTATCCTGAGAGGCCTTTTCCGTAACCGAAAGACTACTTTGCAGCGTGAAGACACAGGCTCCACAGGCTTCAGCGCCAGTCCACCCGATCGCGGCACAGTACGCGTCTGTCCGGCCGGTCCATCGCTGGGCCTGTCGTTCGGCCGGTCGGCCTGTCCAGTGTCCATCGTTCGGACGACTATGGGACCGCCGATACAGCGGACACAGTGGAGGATTTTCCTGGTGACGCCGCTCGGGGGGCCGCCGTGTGACCGGGCACCCGTAACTGTACCGGCCCCGCGCCGATCCCACAATCTGCAGCGGCCGCCGCGGCGACACCATCAGATTTCCCGACGGCCGACACACGTCGCTCCACATCGGCACTGTCTATTGTCTAATGTCCAGTGTCCAGCCGAGACGGCACAGCCCTGACCGCTTTCTACGCGTCACGGGTGGACATTATGCGGTGGCCGAGCGGGCATCACAGTCTGTTCGACACTCAGTGATGATTGATCACCATGTTCGACGCTCAATCAAAAACGAATGCTTGCATTTCGAAGTAGAATTGCGTGGTAGCACGTTTGTTAGATAAATCCTTTGACGACACAGATCCGTCAGCCAAGCAAGTTTGGAGTTTCAGGTATATTTTTGCCAAAAATATATCGTTCGCGGCAGTTTATATTTCACTAGGACAGGCATTAGCGATCTATAAGTAAAAAATGAGTCGCAAGAGTATGAAATGCAAACAATATTTAATTTTCTACCAAGCTAATTCAACAGGGAAAACAAATGGCGAACTATTTCAACGACCAATATTAGTGCACTTTTGAAACGAAAACACAGGATAAACGGTAACAAAAATGGAATTGCTCAAACCCATAGAGGCACTGCATTTCGCCATGCCTATATACTAGCAGGAAAGGCTCATCGTAGGCTATCAGCCATGCATCAAACAAATGACATTCCAATTAGCACTAACGCACCCGGATCCGGAAACACTGTGAAACTGTGTCGTAACCATGAAGATAGGCTTTGTAAAGCACACAAACCACGTACATGAACAAAAAATCACACAAGCATGCATAGACAAAGAGAGAGATAACACCCAAAAATAACCATGATAAAAACCCAGCAGTCCAGATAAGAGTCCGGACACAGCAGAAGCGCGTTCCTCAGTCACTGGCTTGTGCTGGCCTACAGGGAGGAGCAACCGGGCCGTCTTGTTCCAGATAGTTCCCGATAGTTTCGGATCATCAATTAGAAGAGGACCCTAACCCGTGCGCATCCAACAAAAGTGCGGGGAATCCCCAGATGGGCCCCTCCTCCTCGACCCTACCCGGCCTCGCCCTTCCCGGTCCCGGATTCGCCCTGGAGCGCGACCACTCCGGTCCGGTCCACCGGAGAACCCCCGCAGTGCGATAAGTGTTGGTGCCGGATCTTCGCTCCACCAGCCGCCCTGCAGTGGTCCGATAGGTTTAAGTTCTGTCCCTCTTACCCCCCCCCCCCCCCCATCGCTAGGTGGTACCCGTGCGGCGCTGTGGTGCTTTTGACTCTCCACTGTCCGCCGCTGCTGGCCGGTAGCGTTAAGATGCACAACGTTCTTGCAGCAAAGTTTCAAAGTCAGAAACATCAACTAATCGCTCTCCAACAATGACACAAGCACCAAAGGAGTCATCAACATGTTCCCGGTCGCTGTTGTACCCAATATCAACCAACTGGAAAGTGGGCAAGCATTACCATCTCACCTACATCCCTGTCTTTGGTCCAGTGTCTCTGAGTAACGACGATGTGTCTCTGATTAATGGCTCTGAGTCTGAGTGACGCCGGCTCGCTTGGTAACGGCGCAGTAGGTAGCGTCCGCCGCCCACCGCAGCAGCGGCAGATGGGGTTCGGCAACCCTCAGCTACGACTCAGACAAACAGTCAGCATTATGCAACAGGTCGAAGTCCTCAGCGCCGCCGCGTCTTTAGCATATGCAGGCGACCTAAATCCGGCGGCCGACGCCACCAGCCAGGCAGAGGAACCGCCGCCACCGCTATCGCCATCGCCATCGCCGCCGCGACCACCGCCACGGCGCTCATTCGCCGGCAGTTTGCATACAAAAACACGGTGAGCGGTCGTCATTAGGTGCTCTCCGGTGGTGTATTTTCTCGTCCGGCGCAGCGTCCTTGGCGTGTCCGAGGCGGAACAGTGAAGGTGGCGACCAGACAAAGCCAGCCACGGCAGCCCGCTCACGGCTGAATCGATTACGTCATCAGGGAACATTCCACGCAGCCAGTGTAAACACAATGCCGGCATTACCCAACATTTACAAACACGTGACACATGAACAACATACTACTGTGTACTTCTTTAGCACGGCATTCAAAGGACATTCCTCGCAGAGTGAAAGGGTCACTTGCACGTTCGGAAAAAGCGATCTGTTATTGACCTGTCACGAAGGCACGCTACTGAACGCACTGACGTCGGCAGGCAGCGATACCCGGAAATATGAGAATAGCATCGTCAGCATACCGCGTACGGAGAACCGCCGCCGAGCAGACGACCGAATCGATCGAGCGATCCGTTTCACCGATCGCCGGGTATCGGAAAGTAAGATCGGCTGTTACGACATACAGGTTACCCGGTCCAAACCGACTGCAAAGCTGCCATGCAATACGACATCGAGAGACTGGCCGTGCACCGGTTGGTGACTTCGTGCTGCTGGCGACGGGGTGCCTGGGTTCGCAACTCAACACTGAACACCCACCCACTCACCCAGCTACAGCGCTCAACTCAACACAGAACATCCACCCAGCTGCAGCGCTCAACAGAACATCCACCCAGCTACAGCACTATCACATATACATCTTATCTCGATCACTAACGAGCAAAACGTTTCACTGGGTTTATGGGCGGTGGTTGGGACGTGCAGCATTTCAGGCATCCATGTGTCGGATCGCAGCTCGGTCTGGGACGGGGGAGGGGTCTTAGATGTGACTACGCCCAGCGCGCCTGTCAGCTGGCTTGTCTAACGATGACCTCGTCAAAGTAGATCTGTATACAAACGCAGACAGCAGCCTACTGAGTCAGACATCCTAAAAACTTCCAGCAGGGTTGAAATAAAACATCAGGATTATTACGAAGTACCAAAGGGTGCTACACCGACATTGCCAAGAAACATATTATGCTCCAACGCCTCGAAGGGTTAGCAATCAGCATTGAATAATAACTCAGTATGTCGTCCTACATTTGTTTTATTCGCAGCCCCCAGACTTAATTTCCCAAAAATGTCTGCCCAAGGACCTAATTTCAAAAAAATTATATCAGCGCTTTATGTGTGTATCACAACTATCATGGCACTTGGCAGGGGTCCAAACCCTTCCCAAAATAGGTCAGGTTTCAGTCATTTGTTCCGGCTGTGCACTCTCACAATCTTAGCCCGGCCTGGAGACGCTGCACGAATGTCAACAAGAGACAGCACCGCAATACGCTCATCTGACTTGCTAATTGAATATCCCCGTTTGTTCCTGCCTGACGTTCGCCTGACCGGCACAGAGACAGCGCCATTCTGCAGCGCAAATTAAACGCCGGCACACGCTGTGTGCCTCGACCACTGCTCACATAATGCATCATGGATTAGCCGTCCGTGAGAGACATCTGAACAAAAGCACTGTCAGATCATACACGTTGCCAGTTGTATCGGGGCTTATCGAGATGACATTGAGGCTACCAAGTTTAAACCTTGTCCCCGATCGAGCCCAACCCACGTCAATGTGGATAATCCAGCACACCATGCCTAGTGTTTAGCTCTCCTCTCCCAAACCTTGTATACGTTAGATATTTGTCATGAAATGCCACCCTATCTGGCGTCAGCGTTTACATAACAGAAGCGGCATTTCAGCAGTATTTAGATGAGGAGCAGGCTTGCGTTGACATTTCAAGGTCATGAAGAAGCGTCTCGAACACTGCGGGACTACTCTAATATTTCGAATAACTTCCAACAATTTCGAAACCTCCTGTTGCTTAAACTGGTCAGCCGTTGCAGGCGTAGAGATCGTCCGGGCCACATCACCATCTGCATGGGGCCGGTGCTGCAGCCAGATAAGTTGATAGGACGTCCGACAGCTGGCCGGTCAGCGCCTCCGACGCTGGGTGATCCGCCACCAGAGGCCCTCCTCTGGGATAGCAGCCGGCAGTGACGGGAGCGTCCCTGCTATGGCCGGTCATCAGTGTGGTCTCTAGTGTAGTCCCAGGTATGGTCCCCAGTATAATCTTAGGCGTGTCTGTAGCGGATAGTTTGTTTATTGGGGTTTTAGGGCGCGACGACTTCTTTGGATGTTTTGTTTGTTTATTGGGGTTTTTGGGCGCGACGACATCTTTGGATGGTCGTCCCTATATCGCCCACCTATAGCGGATAGAGCATCGGAGCACTGGATAGAGTATCGGAGCACTGCCTAGGCTCTCCCAGCCACCAGGGCGGCGGGCGGCGGGCGGCGGGCGGCGGGCGGCGGGCGGCAGTGACGGGCGCGGCCGGGGGCGAGGTCAGAGAGCGGGAGCGGGAGCGGGACCGGCCCCGGCCCGGTCGGGCAGCCTCGCCTTGGTGCCGCCCCGATCACCGGCCGATATCACCGCAGGCCGGAGCCGACACGGCCCAGCGAGCTGCTCAAAACGGACGGCCCGTCGTAATGAGGGAAACGGCTTCGTCGGAGACCGTAAAACACTATCTTCTTTCCTCGAACACTTCCTAGTATCACGGGTTTGACAGTGTATAACATAATCACACCTTTTTAAGTGGCTTTTTATCGAAAAGTTGAAGTATATCGAAAATATCGCCACTTCTTGTCGTTAAACAAAGGACCCTAACCATGACATTTCGCTCACCATCGGCACTGACCAATAACACAACACAACTAAAGGAAAAGGGACACATAATAACAGCTCTATCATCACCCGCCAGTCAACATAGCACAGTTGAAGGGCAGCAGGACGGATAATTACAGCTAACCACAGCGAAAACATCTACCGGTGATTAAAGGGAGCGAGACGGCAAATGAAGCGGCGGTGACGGAGCGACCATCCTGATTACACGGTCTCGGCACACACCAAACGACCGATGGGCCACTAGCGCCAACTGACGAGACACGAAGAGTGATAGGAGACAGCCAACCTCTGCCACCACTCTCCCTCCCCCCCCCCCTCCCTGCACGATCCAGCAGCGAATTCGGCAGGCAGTGAGAAGAAGATCCGGTCCCAGGCGACCTGCCGGCTAACATGATATTTTGCTGTGTGTGACGCAGCGGCCGCGGCCGTCTGATTGACCCCAAAGGTCCGGGCGGGCCATAACCGGACTGGCCCCTGAGTGTCCGACTAGCCAAACCTGCCACCGCCGCTGCCGCGCACCGCTCGCTGGGCCGCTCGCCGGGAGCCCACGAGCGACAGCGGCAACGGCTCGCCAACCATACCACCTTCCATACACGTCCCATCAGACACCGGCCGCTCAGTGTCACCATATCCACTGTCACCCCGGCTGTTATCAGCCGCGATCTGCCCGAACCAGCTCCGCCAAAACGGCATGCAGGTGCGCCGCGCGCCGCTGCGCCACCCTATTTTCGTGCCGCGTCAGGTGAAAAGGCGCAGCTGAAAGCAGGTGAAGTGGGCAGGTGCTGTCGCGTTCCACGCAAACACCCTGAATACCTCCGCGGACGGGTAAATACATCGGAATGAACCCGATCGCCGGCCCTGAGCCCCTGCTGGGGGACCCTGACCACGACAGAGAGCGGGGGGAGGCGAACCACCTCGTCAAAAGCTATATAATTATTGACAGCCGGTGCCCGCGGCGGACTCCAGGCCGAGGTCTCTGCTCCGCGCCGACCGGCCAACCCCGATCCGGCCTCTCAGAGAAGGAAGCCAGCCAGTGCCTGGCCTCGACCGCGCTCATGCCCTGCTCTAGTCTCCCTGGTCGCTCCCGTCACTCTGGCCTCGCCGCCCGGCCACCAGACAGCCGGGCACGCACAGCCCACGGACACACGGACAGGCGGCCACAGCTGACCGGCCGGCGACCGGGGCGACTTTCACTTCTGATGCGGCCGTCCGGCACGCCGCATTCCCGGGGCACAGGAGATCAGCGTCAGGCGGCCAGCGCGGCTCCATAGCAACCGAACGGTCAGCGCACGCCGGTCCCGCGCCCCGCACCCTCAGAGACCAGTCTCGCCGACCTCGCCCGCCTCAGCTCGCACCGATCCAGCGAGCCGATCCGACCGGGCGATCGAGTCGAGCTAGTCTCACCTCGCCGACCTGAGCCAGCGTCACCTCGCCGAGGTGAGCTGGGCCGATCTGACCGACCGAGCCGATCGAACGACCGACTCAGCGGCCGGCCGGGCGGCCGAGCTGGTCGACGGAAGGCGGACGGCCGTCCTCAGAGGTCAACGCACTGCTTCGCAGTCGGCGGCGGCGGCGGCGGCGGCGGCGGCGCACCGATCTGATGATAGCCGGCCGGCGGCACCTCATTCGGAGAGCGGCGCGCCCGTGGCTGCTCCGCCGCCACCGCCGCAGGACCAGGCAGACGCCAGGCCTGGTCCAATGAAGCATTCGTCAGTCTGCGTTCTCACTAGACTGCCGTCTGCATCAGTTGATGTTTCAGATCATTCTGGCAGGCGAAATACGCTGAAACAGCCGCTGTCTGTCTCTCCCCAGCGCTGTCTGAAGCCTGTGTAACCTCGGTCATCTTTAGACGCGTCAGACCGCCATCCAATACTTCCAGCCGCCGTCCAACACCTTCAGCCAGTCATCCAACATCTCCAGCCTGCGTTCCTAGCCACCAACAGCGATACCGGCCCGCGCTGGCCATTGACCTGGTCCAGTCGGCCGCCCTCAGACCACCGCCGGGACGCCCGCCGCCTGATGATAAATCTGCACAGCCCGACGCCCTCTCACAGCCGCCGCCGGTATGTCATTCATTCGGTGTCGGATGTCGTCCGCGTGGCACGTACCAAACGGAGCAGCGGTGTCGGCTTGAGGCCATGCGGTTCAATTGAGCAGTTACACATGGGAATCCAGTGTCATCGCTCAACCGAGCAGTGTCATCATCCCTCCCCCGGCCCGAGCAGGACTGCTATGTACAACGGTGCAGTGCCGCCAGCTTGTGTTTCATCACATCGCGCGGCGGCACGTGCAGTCGATCGCGCGAGCCTCCCCCCGGGCGTCCGCTCCCCCACAGCACTTACACAGATGCAGCGCATATTATATTTCCGCAGCAGGTGGCTAGCAGCGACACTCGGTCGGCGGATCGACCTACCATCAAAACTGAGTCGTGGCGCTGATCCAAACAAAACAAATCATCGGACGACTTCTCTGTGTGTGCCAGTGGGCGACGCTGCACTCCGCCAGGTCACGCCCCCTGCGAGAATTGTGCGCAGAATGCGGCGGGCGGAGGCGTGTATGTCAACCGTCACCCTGACGCAACCTTCACCTCTGACGACTGCGTCCGGCCAACGGTACATCGGGGGGCGGAGGAGGCCCGGCCGCGGAGGAGGCCCCACAAGGTATGTGGCGGAGCGCGGCGGTCCTTCGCGGAGGCAACGATGGCGGAGAAAAGAGGAGGGGGCGAAGGGGGAGGAGGGGGGGGGGGGGGTGCGAGGGGGGGGGAGGAGGAAGGGCGGGGGGATTCGGGTCACACAGGACACCATAACGTC
>JARFNR010353655.1:0-10911 GCA_030323935.1 Semibalanus cariosus
TTCGGATTCCTTTCCATCGGATTCTCGGCTTCCAATACAAATTAGACACCCTCTCATTTGGAAGTAACGAAGACACTATCGATGGATCTCATATAGTAATTACAAAACACATCTTTTACAAACATTGGTTTTATGCCTCATGCTCTATTTGTTAAAAAATGCACTACGATGCAACTTTGTGTACTAATTATCCATTGATATTTTCCTCATCTGTCTAAAGTATTATCGTTGCTACCAAATAAGTCATATTCCCGAATAAAGTTTCATGTGTACCATGAATAAATCATACGCTGAACTGCCATCATAACCAGTCCACTGACACGGCGAACTGCATGCAAAAACCAACTACCAACCGTTTTTATCGATCCGCTTTTCTCTTTTATACATGACTCAGCAATATCGACGCACACACCGGTCTGCTGTACGCGCAAACCGTGCATAGACTGTGGAGCCTGGGCTGCTCGCTAACTGAGCTTCGAGAACATCGATTGTGCCATAGATATACGCTCTGCATACACAGCACACGTGATCTGGACCAACCGGTCGAACTTTCGATCGGTCGAACGTTCGATCGGTCAGCTGGTCAGTCGCTCGGACACATGGTCGGCCGGTTGGCCAACCGGGCAGGATGGCGGGCAGCTGGCTGGGGCTATCTCACCTCCCCCATTCTGGCCTGCACACCTGGCCTCCTAGATCGTCAGGCCGCACCGGGGCGCACCTGGCCTCGGCGTTTAGACGCACCACGCCGCACGAGGCTGCGCTGTACCGCGCCGTACCACGCCGCACCGCGCCACACCGCGCCGCACCGCGCCGCACCGCGCCGCACCGCGCTGCACCGCGCCACAGAGTCTCGGCTCTGTGTCGATGCCCGCCGCCAGCGTCGTCTGACCCACATTAAGCGTCTAGGTCCCAGGGACTGGCCAATGGCCATCCAATCTCAGTCTTGGCAACGCACAGCCGCGTTGGTCGATTGCCCGTGGAGGTGCCGGGTTAACTGATATGGTACGCTTTGGGTCAGTCGTTTGGTGGCTCGCTTTTGCATGGCCCGGAACGTGGAGATGGTGGCCTGGTGCTTCTCGTGGTCCGAATGTCCCTTGATATCATAAATGTCCTTTTTTGTCGCAAATACCGACTTTGATAGGAAATCGGGATTGTTACGATTTCAGAAGCCGCTCTTAGCTACCACCTTGTTTGTAGGACGATGCTGTTCTGTTATGCCATATTAATTAACCTACAGTTGTATATGCGAGGTATGTTGGCTGTTGCTGGGCGTACTATTTCGGCGCCGAAGCCCAAGCTATACCCCATCACCACCAACTCAATCACTTAATCCCTCATTATCACCACCATTACTATGCCCCCCCCCCTCACCACCACACGCTGTCTGTATGAGCCTGAAACACCGCCCGCTGCTGTGCCCCGTGTTGCAACATCTCTGACACCTGCCCATCTCCTCCGCTGCTCTGCCGTCCACTATGCCGGGCCATCAGTCTGCCGGCCCCGCGCTCTGGCGTCAAAAACAACCCGTCCCGACCGCTTTTTCCCGGTCTCGTCTCGGTTTTTGTGGTGGCTGGAGTAGCCTTGTGAGCGCCCTCCGGCGTCTGAGGATCCTGGTCGGCTGGCGTGTGCTCGGTCGCTTCACTCGAGAGTCGAGGTCAGCCAGCCGGAGAAGGCGGCTTCTGAGAGCGAGAGACGAGGGAGGGCGGTCCGGGAGCTCTGATTCGGGACGGTGTGGTGGTTGTTATGTCGGTGTCGTGAGAGTTGTGCTTGTTAGAGCGTTTTGCTTCTGGTCTTGGGACTTAGTGGTTACCTGTGGTGCGTTTGTAAACATAGGAAATGGGAAGAATGCAGGTGCAGTTCGCTGACGTGGACATGCTCTACAGGGTTTGGGAATGTTTGGCTACACATTTTGCTCGTTGCAAAACAGCAGCGAGATTGCAACTTTTGTTTTCCGTTCCGATGAAACATTCCAAAAGGTTTACTACAGTCTACAACCCCTTTAGAAGGAACTCCCTCGAAGCAACAGCAAGCAGCATATATGATTTATTCGCAATCGCCTCGTGTTTTTTTATTCTTTGGCATTACTGGCCGTATCATGCATAACGTCACGCATGGGAGCCGTGACCCCTTGTGGCATCCTTGGGAAGCTGTTTTTCCCACGGCCACCGCTACGCGTCGCTAGGTCCGCGCTGACACGGGGACGGCACGTGATGCTCCCTATGCAACCCGCGGCCGCTCGCTCGACTGGACACCTAGTCCGAAGATCCTATCTCACAGCCCCATCTTCGTCTTGCGTCGCCTCAGCCTCACTCCGCGCCGTTTTAGCCGCAGACGGCGGAGAGAGCGCTTTTCTGCGTCTCTCGGAGCGCTTCTCTGCGTCTCTCGGAGCGTTCTCTCGGGCGGTGTGTCGTCATCACGAGTTTCGCCGCGCACCGAGCTGTTTGGACCAACTGCGTCGCGCTCGTCGCGCCGACCGTGGCGCAGTGGCGGCCTTAGTGGAGCGGTCGCGCCGATCGTGGCGCGGTGGTGGCCTTAGTGGAGCGGTTGCGTCACGTCTCGCTCTGGTCACGCCGCGCGCGCCGCCCGCGGCGGTAGGTCGGCGATTATGGCGCACCTCGGTGTCTGAAGTGACCGCCGGGCCGGAGGCAGGCCAAGTGAAACAGCACGTTCCGCGTGGCGGATTCGTCGAAACTCAGCCTGACTCGGTGAAATTGCTGGTGCGGGTCGCGCGCACGTGTGAACGGGTTGCACTTCAATCAATCCGAGTGGAAATTGACACATGTTTGCTGGGTTTTGGTTCGTTGCAAGATTATGACTGCTTGCTGAAAGGATTCTGTTATTAGTTGAGAATGCAATTAACTTATTGAAAAAATAGAGAGAAAGTTGTGACAACATATAAACTAAGCCGCAATATGAAGGTTCTGTGGTTTCTTTTTGTCCAAAGCCAGTGCCTATTTTAAGGGCCACTTGCTTTCCTGTTGACAAATGGCACGAGTCGAGCCACCGCGGCCATTTCAGTGGGTCACTGGCTGGTGGTTTGCCATCGGTTCGTTCCGTTTTCGCGGTACGACTGTGTCCATCGTCCGTGACGAACAGGCTACGAGTGTTACCAATCAACCAATCAAAAATATATGATCAAACAAACAAACATAATAGACAAAACATTGGCGATTGGTGCAAATGCACTCGGCATAAATCGAGACACCTCTCGCAAAATATAAGCAAACAATTAACATCTCCGACCGCCGTCACAGGGGCATCACCCCACCGCACCAGCCAACGCAACGAGCTGCCGAACCAGAAAGAGTGCCGATGTCCTGATGACGTCCGAGGCCGATGTCATCGACCACCGATGAATTATCAATATTGCTGACACGTCTGATGACAGGGCCAGGTGGTGAGTCAGTAGTTCACTATCCTAGAACGGTCGAAACATGGAAGGGGGAGGGAGGGGATGAGGTGTGCCTCGAGGAACCTCGCCGGGACTATGCTAGCTGATTTATCCACTTAAGGTCCGGTGTGTAGATGGGGACTTGCTTGTGGACTGAGTGAGTTGGTCTGTTCTCAATGGCCAGTTCATAGTTGTGTAAAAGAGGATGAAAAACTTATTCATATTTGTTTTTCGAGGCTCTTGATATTGCAGCGAGACATTAACATTGTTCGACATATTTCAGTGTGCTCGTATTTTAGTCACTCTTCAAGCGCTGCTGTTGGATCGTTGTGCATCCAAGGCTGCACTGGAGTTGAGTTTCGTTCTTATGAATAATATTTGCAGTTTCATGATGACAAAACCGGTTTATGCTCCAATGAATGAATGGCCGATGTGCGGTAAAACCTTGACGCAGATTACTTAATATCCAACCAGCCTCAAGTGCTGCGGAAAAGGGTTTAATTTGATTTCCGACTTAAAAACACGACCTGCAGCCTATGTTTGTAGTGACTCGGTTAATTTATAATTTAAGCATCTTGCTCGCCGTTAGTGACGTAATAACTAACTTCATCTATTTATTTCACTCAGCTTTCAATAGAACAGCTATGGAACGCGCAGGGTTTTATATTTAAAGATAACACTTTCTTCAAAATCGCAGAAACAGTATTTAGTTTCCTGCTATTCCATCACTTCCCGTCTTTTGTGCTAAGAAGATAACTTTAAACCACTGCCCAAATTCATAACAACCTGATCGTCACTCATATCACCCCTTGACAAATCATGACTTACAATGACGAGTCACAACCTGTCTGTCCGTGCTCAGCCCGTGTACCCAGGAGCGTCGGTACGTCCGTCGGCACGTCCGCGGTCCACGAACCCTGACCTCGCCCTCGGATCGATCGCCAGGCATGTTTGCGGGGTCACTACGGCTACGACTATCGGCCACGGCCATTGTGGCGCGAGCACGGCGACCGCGAATTCGCCTTCAATTCGCGGTCGCTCCCCTCTTGCGCTACTCGTGTGTCCCTGCCCCTGGCTCTTCTTGGTCGAAGTCGGCGATTGGACGAGGTTGGATCGAAAACTGCGATGATGGAGGGGAGGATTACGTAACCTTTTGTGGTGCTGCCCGCGTGACCCTGGACGATCAGTATTGATATGTGAGCTGCGTTCGATATGTGCACGCGCTCCAGGGTGCTGGCGCACCTGGTGTGTGGGGGCGGTATGGAGGGGTGAGGGCAAGGGCGCCGCCACCTTCCGAAAGTTGGGAGGGGGACGGAGGCATGCTGAAGTCGATTGTTTCCATGCAACGCTCAAAGGTGTTATGTTCAAATCCGAAAATATTGGGGGACGCGTCCCCCCGCCTCCGACGCCCATGGGTGAGGGGAGTCAGATTGTTGGGCCCCTGCAGGAAGGCCTATTTGCCATTGTGAGCCGTAGTTTCTGCATGGTGGAGAAGCAATAAGTGGATGACATTTGTGTGTCCGACAAAGGCAGTGCCTTGCATACAGTACAAAATCATATTTTTTAAACGATAGCCAGCTAATGATGTTCCACTGTTACTGGAGTTACATAACATAATGAAATGTCCATGTGACGTTGCGTCTATCTGGCACTCATTTCTGAATTATTTACAGTCTCTGAAGGGTAATTTGCCACCTTCATATTGCACTTGCGCTGGTATTGCCAATAAATCATACGGCATAGCCATTTAGATAAGGAAAACCTACTTGTCTTCCATGAACCGTACAACATCGCAGTCTAGGCATCGCAAACGATGCTTCCAAGAGGAAGATTATAATTCATATTGCAACTTATCACCTGCTTACTCACCCGTAATTGCTGGTTAGCCTATTATCTGCACGGCACAATAACATACTGTCCACTTTATCCTTGATCACCTGAGCAGACATGAACAGTTAGCTGACGCTAAATATGGTCATTGTATGCCGGTGGCGACCCGGTACAAAGCTCTGTCTGGTACCGCTGTTTGCAAACAACTTCATTATTCACGCCATTGAGTCCACCTGTCCCGGAACTGGCTAGTTCAGGGTGTTATAGTATCTTTCGACACTGGGAAAACATGTCATCACTTTAGGCTTTCTCAATTAAGTCGATATCAAACTACTGCACCTTTGAACGATATTCTATGTATCTGGGTTACTTTAGTACTCTAGATATGAGTCGCTTTATTCGTCCAATGTATATATGATTGCCTTGTCCGTGTAATTTCCAACCAGTGAGCTACCAGCCGAGACCAATATACGCACATTTCTGGCAGGTAACATCCCTCTACAACCCACCATTTGTTCTGGTCCCTCTGCTGCGGCGTCTGGCGTGTTCTTGTCTCGTCGGCACCCCAGCACCCCGTCTGACCTCACCCCGCCTCTGTTGTTTCAGAACGGCACGCTGTACGTGAGCCGTGAGCAGGCGATCCTGCTGGAGAAGATGGAGCGTCGTCTGAGCACCTCCAGCGAGGACGACCAGCACCAGGCCACGCTCACATTCGAGCAGGTGCGGCGGCTGGACGGCGTCCTCAACGAAGTCGTGCCCATCCACGGCCGGGGTAACTTCCCCACGCTGGAGGTGAAGCTGAAGGATCTGGTTCAGGTGGTGCGCACACGCCTGGAGGCGGACGGCGTTCACGTCAGCAGCGTGAGGCTTAACGGCGGTGCGGCCAGTCATATCCTCAACACCGACGACAATCAGGTCTACAATGATCTGGATCTCATCTTCCTCGTGGATCTGCAGACGCCCAAGGATTATGATCGGGTGAAGACGGCCGTGCTACAGTCGTTGTTGGATTTCCTGCCGCAGGGAGTTAGTAAGACCAGGATGAGCTCATGCAGTATGAAGGAAGGATACGTCCACAAAATGGTGAAGGTCAACGACACAGACCGGTGGTCGTTGATCTCGTTATCCAACAACGGCGGACGCAACGTCGAGCTCAAGTTCGTCGACTCGATGAAGCGCAAGTTCGAGTTCTCGGTGGACTCGTTCCAGATCCTGCTGGACTCGATCCTGCTGTTCTACCGGTGCGCCGAGCAGAAGCTGATTACGGAGAACTTCTACCCGACCGTGGTGGGCGTGAGCGTCTACGGAGACTTCCAGGAGGCGCTCTACCACCTCCACAAGAAACTGATCTCCACCCGACGACCAGAGGAAATCCGAGGCGGCGGCCTCCTCAAGTACTGCAACCTCCTCGTCAAGGACTACAAGCCCGCCCACCCGGAGGGCATCAAAACCATGGAGCGCTACATGTGCTCAAGGTTCTTCATCGACTTCCCCGACGTCATGAGGCAGCGTAACAAGCTGGAGACGTACCTGTCGAACCACTTAATCGGCATGGACGAGCCGCTCAAGTACGCCTTCCTGATGGTGCTGCACAAAGTCGTCGGCGACTCGACCGTCTGTCTCATGAGCCACGAACGGCGGCAGACGCTCAGTCTGATCGAGGAGTACGCGTACGCTGTGTACCTCCAGCAGCAGCAGCGCATGATCCAAAAACACTACGACGCGCAGTTCCCGGGCGGCAGCGCGGTAATCCTGGCGCCCTTCTACCCGGCGCAGTCCTACCCCTGCACCTGCAGCTGGCTCAACTGTGCCTAACAGGAGCCCAGGCCGTCGGCCGCCGCCGCCGCCGCCAACTCGCGACTCGGTGATATTACGTCGTGAGTGCGGCGCGAGGCTGTGGCCGACGGCTCCCCTTTCCCAACCCGTCCCCGAATCGCTCCCGTCCCCGTCCCCGAATCGCTCCCGTCCCTGCATCGCTCCCGTCCCCGGCCGACCCTTCTCAACCGCCACCCTCCGGCGCCGCCCCCGCACCCACCTCCGTCCCTGCCGCCGCCGCCGCCGCGCCGGGCCTGCCTCAGCATCGCGTCGACATCGACACAGTTGGAGCTCTTCAACGCCGCCTTTGCCGCTGCCAACATCGTCTCCATCAACTACTCGACCAGCGACTCGAGCAACGAGCAAGCCGACTTCTCCGACCAGGCAAGTGGCGTTTAAGCTATTATCCCTGTTCTGCTTTGTCTCCTGTATCTCTGCGCCGTGCCTGAACAGGTCATCTTGATGCGATGTGGCTCCGCTAGCCGTCAGTAGTTATTTTCTCTCCCGCGCTCCGCTGTGTTTCACATTGCAGCCGGTGAGAGTAGTCTGTACCGTTTGGTGCCATTATAGGCTCTAATTGTCTAGCAGAATATAATTGCGGAGAGATGCTGAATGCCCTCTGAGAAGAGCCCGATGGGCTCTGGGCAGGGACTTTCGCGGTGCGCGTCAGACACTGGTCAGTGGCCGTGGCAGTTAGGAGAAGTCAACAGTCATTGGTTAACCGGCCAAGTCATGACATAATGCTGGTTAACAAGCACCTAGTTTTGAGATCACTGTCAATGAGATAGCGGTTGGGTACTTGAAGCAAAGCGCCATGAGAGGATACTGTCTGTTGAGCAGGGACGACACGGGGACATCGGGCGATTTTAAACAGCTTTTTGTGGCACTAGTTACGAACACAGTAGAGGCCTCGACCCTGACCAGCATGTCAAAAGCGTACGGATCCGGCATATCCAAGATCCATATCAAGATATGAGCGAGGAGTTAGTGTCGGACTGGTTCAGTTTTGGGTCGAAGATACCCCGTGAATCCCCGTTTCCACCCGGTTTCTGGGTCAGCTGGACCCAAAAATCAGGTCACCCGCGCATCTTCTTCCCAGCATCACCAACTAGGACCGGTCGCGGTCACACCGAGGGTCCTCACTCCTCCGCTCTGGCGACTTTGTGCGGATCAACGCCGGCACACTGCCAGGAATACTTTTACCAGCCAGGTGTAAGCCGAAAACGGCTATTTTCTCGTCGGCGACAGCGGCTCAAGGCTTTCTGTCGCGTTCAAGGCGACTAGTGACACCTTGAGTGCGGTTAGCTCCGACGGCTGCCCTGCCTCGGGCGGCGCGCTGCCGATACCTGGCTCATACTGCGCATGCGCGCAAAGAAATCAGGTCACCGGGCCAGCGCAGGACGATCCAGGTGGACTGGACGATATCTCGCGAACCTGGCTGTCTGTCTGGGTCATGCTCCTTCCGGGTTACGCTTAGTGTGATGGAGTGAGCGGGTGCAATTTTAATTTATCTTGATTTGTTTAATTTTTACGTTAGTCCGTTTTATCGTAGATCACTGACTGCGGAAATTCAGATTCATTTCATGCGGGCCATTAGTAATGCTATTCCCAGGATTTATTAAGCCTGGCGGATATTGAACGGAATGCTATACCGGCAATCCCAGACGAGTCGTGTCTCAACTGTCCGCCGATCTACGGATTATCTGGCCTCTGATTTCTCGCCTAACCGGTACTGCACGACGTGCACGTGCTATGGGTTGGGACATACCGCTAAATTGTCGCATGCTTCTGGCACGCGACCTTCAGCGACACACCACGGAATGCGCCGTGCCGCGTTGCGTTTGCAGTGTTGCATACAGGGGTCGGTGATACAACGCCGCCTTGCAAGACCGCCGTGGGGCTTTCCAGTTTCCAGTGCAGCGAGGTTGCGCCGAGCGAATGCAATGATCACGACTTGCGTAGCCGTTGATGACTTGCCTGATCAGTGATCATGTTAACCACTGCCGTGAGTTTGTCTGGCCTTGTTCATTGAGACCTCCGTCACCCGCAAGAGCACTCTTCATTGCAGCAAGCATTGCAGCACTCTTCGTTGCAGCAAGCATTGCAGCATTGGCGCCAAATCAGCATTGGCGCCAAATAGCCCTAGCAATTCAGGCGCCCAAAACCCCACTTCATTGTTGGAGGCATTTTGAACAATTCGACGCTTCTGCGATATCCAACCGCCTAGCTTTCATTGAACCTCGGATGGACGGCTGGGCGATGAGACGTCACATTCTAGCGCCGCGCCCGCGGCACGCGCTCACCTCACCCAGGATGACGTCAGGGATCAGGCGGTGTGTGCGCCGCGTAAAACGCCGATGGGCCATGCGCCGCCGGGGGTGGCGGCCAGGTGAAACCCGCCAGGTCACGTGACCGGCCGACTACGGCCACTTTCCCGGCAGACCGTCCCGGCAGTCCATCCCGGCGCGGCCGGCAGTCCATCCCGGCGCGGCCCCTGCGCGCGGCCACGCACGGTGTGAGGCCCGGTGCGCGGCCCGGTGCGCGCCGTAGAGTTTCACATTCTCGCGTCCCGTGGCGGCAGGTGGCGGCCGGTGGTGGGCGGCCCGGCGGTGGCGGCGGCTGGTAACCCGTCAGACAGCGCCTGGCAACGTCTGGCAGCTCGCTGGCAGCGCAGCACGTGCGCGCTGACGCCGCCAGGTCACGTGGTCTGGCCGACTCCGGGCCGCCGCCGTCTGGTCTGGGGTGCCGCCAGCCACCGCCCACTGCCCATCCCCCCTCAGCCCAGTCATCCAGCCCTCCAGTCTAGCCCTCTGACAGTGGGCGGAGGAGGCTTCTGTTGTCTGAGGGCTCCGCAGTGATATGGGTTGGCCATTGGCCAAGGGCCTGTTCCCGTCGCACCTCTAACCTCCAAGTTGCTCCCACTTGCTCCAGTCGTATTCTTTAACACAGAGCAGTTGCAGTTGGAGCAACTTAGAGGAGGTTAGAGGCGGTTAGAGGCGCGACGGGAACAGACCCGTAGAGAGAGGTTGGTGGGGTCTTTCTCGGCACTGGAGGGATACAGAAGGTTTGCAGACCGGCGCACCAATATGCCGTATTACGGCATTAGTAAGATTGGGTGCTATCACGGCTCTTGGTAAGATTGGGCCCAGGCGTCGCATCTTCGTATGTGGGTTTGTAATCATCTGTCTCCTCTTCCAAAGCCCATTGGGTGCGCTGACACCCTTTTCGTTAAAGCTTTCGATGTGTCTGTCTCCAACATTACTGTGCTCATTCCCACACCGTGTAACGATCATATTTACCTTCGTAAATACCACCGCCATCGGTCGTGCAGTCCGTTAGCTCTTCATCACAACTTATCTTTCTCTCTGAGCTACGACCGCCGTTTGCACTCTCCAAGCCCATCTGCAACTAAACAATCTGCATATGTGATTAGTGTAATGACAGGAGCAACGGCCGGTATGGGCGAAGACCGCTAGAGTTTGATAATGGAGGGCACTAACGGGGCTATGGCAGTGGTCCACAGGCAACTCACAGGATGTGAATGTGCCGCCCCGGGGGCGAGGTGATGAGGTCTGAGAGAGACTCGGCGCCTGAGACGATGATTCATCTGGCGGGTGCATGAGAAAAGATGTGGGTCACTAGCCCCAGAACTATTATGTTCATTATGTTATTATGATCGAAAGAAATGTGACCTATTTATAGAATATCAGTAACCATGAGTTTGCAATGACGTTGAAAGCAATGGCACTGAGGAGCAGGGGCTCCGCCACGCCTTTGAAATTGGGGGGACGGGATCGACCGAAGCCGAGTGGTCGCCGTCAGCGAAAAGCTGTTGAGCGGAGGGGGGTGGGGCAAGGAGCGTCAGCCAGCGAAAA
>JARFNR010354209.1:0-10899 GCA_030323935.1 Semibalanus cariosus
TCCGGCCCATTCAGATTAAGCATATAATTATTTTCACAAAATTTGCAATCATTATCCTAGTATATTTACTTGTATACAATAAACGAGAAATAATATAACGCACCGTGTGCTGCTGTGGATTTGGACTCATCGAACACTTTTCGGTCAGCATTGTCTTATTGGATCAGACTTTGGATCGGACATGATTTGGGAAATTTTTGAATCTTACACCACTAATACTTACCATGATTTCTTGTCCTCATATCATTGCCAAAGTTTATTGTTTAAGTGTCCTATATCATGCATTAACATATTTACCTGGTTAAACATCTGGTTGCCAAGTAAAAAAAACAACGTTTAGCGACATAACTCAAAAATTGCCTTATCCATGCCCGCCCAGCACCCATGAAAAGGCTGCAAATTCAAACCCAACCCAGGCAATCGGAAGAATTGAGTGGGCACCCATGGGTGCACCCGACCCATTGCGAACACTAGTCTCAAGATGAGCGTTTGACGTGGTTGCTCGCATCCATCCATTGTGTGTAGTTCGCATCATGTGTCCACTGATGTGTGCGGTGTGATGTGATGTGACCACTGATGCTTTCTTGACTGACTACATTTTCAAAAGACATACCGAAACTTCCTGTCTTAGGTACCTTGCGTTGAACCAAACGTAAAACACGTTTCCGAATCTTGTCTAATAAATGCATGAGGAAACCACTGGGAAGCCCTTAGGAGCAAGTCATCACACCCACCCACGTGCCTTCCCCACACATCACAAATAGATCAGTGAACTAACGGGTTGGATAGTACTCACCGGATGCTCTACTCCGAACACACCACCGTCGTTGCGTGGGTCACGTGTCAGCGAGCGACGGCTCTGATTGGTCGTCTCAGCCGGAGTCGCCGTGTGGAGCGGGCGATATAAGCCGTCCAACGCGTCCCGCCCGGTGTCTGCCGTGAGTAACGCTGGTGCGATCAGCTGACGGACCTGAGTCGGACAGGTGAGGGCGAGGCAGTGAGCCGGACACAGGGAGCAGAAGAGAGGACAGTGACACATCAGCGACATGTCGCCCGGGAGAGTTTGGCTGTGTGCGGCCCTGCTGCTGGTGGTCGGAGTAGTTTCAGGTACGTTGGAGAGACCAGTCGGTCGCAAAAATGTCCTGGGGAGTAATGCGATGGTATGTCTTGATGTAAGAGGGCTTTCATGAGACTTCTACCAATTTGTATGTAAGGAATATTCCCCTGAGCCTGATATATTCAAATGAGTTTAGCAGAAAGCAGGACAATTATGCTTTTCTCAATTCACAAAATCAATTAACTCTCGATTCACAATAATCACAGTTTTTTTGTATTTGCAATGGTTGATATTTTTGGAAAATTATATATTCTTACGCTTTTAAGTAGCAACCATTCTGGAATAAATAATATCACTCGTTACCTCATTGGTAACCATGTCGAGAAGCGTTGAATTATTTTGGTCTATCCAAGATGATTGGAGCTTGCTGACAATATATAGGTGCTAATATGTATGTATCTATGTTATTATTTCATCATATAAACATGCGCTTAGCTATACTACACGGTACATACCTAGTCAATAGAATAAAAACAATATTGATGAAAAATGTGAAGAAAACAACTATTGACTATTTATTTATTTGAAATTACATTCAAACGACATTCAAACTGCCCGTTCCTTCTGATTTTAAGTAACATTTTTATCTTCATTAATCACTAACTGGTTGACCAGAAGAAATCACACAAAAGGTTAAGATAATATTGCATATATTTGCAATATTTATAAACGTTTCTAAAATGGTGGACAATGCACCGCGCTTAAATCCATTTACATGAACCGTGACATTATAGTTGACCTATAACTGGGTGAATGGAGGAAAATGCCCAACTGCCTCTGAATTGTTACCGACTAATGTCAATGATTGCGGTTCGAATAACGGCAGAGCCAAACCGCTGTTGGAAAATCCACTTGAACTTTTATCTTATTACATATACATTAACGCTCCGTAAACAGCTTAATCATTTTATGATAAAAATGACCATAATTTTTATCATGTTGAAGTGTAGTATGCCTTACCACAAATTAATAACGCGTGATTCAATGCGTGATCTTTCGATCCTGAGCCGTCTCGGGTGCGCTTACATGCGCATACATTACTATCTGACTAATACAGCGACTGATTGGAACATCATAGATTCTCCGCGTCTGTGGTGCATAGTATATTACTACTGGAAGTTCATTATTTATCAGGAATTTCCCCTTACAGTAGCTTTTCCTTGTCTGTAACTAACAGACTATACGACCCGCTAATCCGCTGTCCTGCTACTCGGATTCCCGGATGAACCTATACCAAGGTCACCTAGTGCCCCAGGGTCACTTAAGTGCCTATCGGGGAGTAATCACAGCTAAACGGTGCTCATTGTGTGGGGTTCCCCCTCGACCGGGCTGTGGCGCGCTTAGGCTCGGCTATCTGTGGGTAGATAGGTAAGGCACGCAGTATGTACGCAATAGTAGGTACGCAGGGCGAGATGCCTTTCATGAGGATTTCGAGTCAAGGTTAAACTGCTCTCTCACCAGCGCAAGTATGCAAGTCCGTGCTCTGATTTGCTCAGATTAGGGTGATGCCGGATTATCGGGTTTAAAGTGGTAAATTCAGACGATCCTTTTTATCCCGTTATTCAACAGGGATGCAAAAATATCAACAAAGTGTGTGTATCATAGAGTGAGGGAGGTAGGAAGACACCAAATTGAGAATTAAAAATCGTATAGATATTTCACTAAGGTAATACAGTTATTTTCCGATAACGTTTCATTTCATGTAATTATTTGACCCTATCACTCGCCGAGACAAGCGGCCAGGAGCTTGCCTGTTTAATTGGACTGGAGACTGGAGCACTGCCGTTGTCGAGTCATGAAGCGGGTGCACTGTGCGTTTGTTTGACTCACACAAACACGATTTACGGGACTAAAAATGCATCGTCATGTGGCTTCACTCCGGAACTGAAACCAACTTCGGACGGGAAGTGACACATCTGACGCGCGCCAAATTTGCATCGTCACCTGTCGATTCCGGATCTGATGCAGGCTTACGTCACACTTCCGAAGTGAGCCAGCGACGGATGACCATCCTGAATGTGAACCGCAATCGCGTCAATCATAGGAGCATGTGAAGCATGTGGGCCGTGCTTGTCTCATCATAAGGTACTGGTTAAATAACACCGTACTTGGAAAATCAGGCACTTGTAGGTGTCTGTTAAAGCAAACATAATGGTGTATTTAATCATGCATATCAGTCCAAGACAAACCAACGCTTCCATTGCATGTCGTGCAAAATGACCGAAGACAGCAATATCAGACGCATCTGACATTGTTTTCCTTTCGTGATTTGAAGCAGTGATGCCACCTTCACAAAGCGTTCATGTAATGCTCTACGTTTATGGAGTACCCAGTGTTTGATAACATGCTTAGCGTAGTGAAATTCATTCATGGCAAGCATGACATGCATTTCAATGTGCAACATATGTTTCCTTTCCCGTGGAATCCTTATAGGAATTTTTCCCATTGAAGCGCTTTTTCAATGCGTTGAAGCATCACGCATTTCCCTCACCTCACAGTCCTTGTGAAGCTGGCTATCGGCCAGCATACGCTGGACACTGGACATCGGACACTGGACCATCGTTTGGTTGTCCAAAAAATCCGAACAACCAAATTAAAAACTCCTTCCGTGAACCAAATAACGTCAGGCCCGGTGCCATTCTTCGGAATCCCACGTCACCGCCAGCTGATCTGTTTGACCGTTTCGTGAAAATCGCGCTTATAAGTCCTGTTCGTACGCTGACTGTTGACTTATAACGGGTAGGAGAGGTAAATCCCGATGATTACGATCACATTGCAGTCAACACCTGGCTTCACAGTCTTAATACCTGGTTTGATTCGCTGCATCGAACGTCAATGAAAGGAACTGATTGGTAAGACATTAATGTTTCTAATAACATTTCATCAAAATGTTAAGTTAGGGGACTATTCAACTCCTTATCATAAGCCGTATACTAATAAATGTCCTTATAGATAAGATTCATTAGTTTCGTCCTAATGAACCGACCTTCATATTAAGTTTGCAGTAAAATAGTGGTTATAACAATTATAACAATATTATGCACCAATAACCGATAGAAGTGAGGCAATTTTTGCGGCAGGGATCTTTTCAGTAGAACGATGTTCTGAAATCCCGCTCTTCTACTTGTCAACGCCCCAGTCAAAATGATATATGGTTCGTGACCAATTAAAGGGGTGCACTTTTATCATGATTTCTTGTGACTCCGTTATGTCAAACGTCGGCTGCCGTTCGGTGCATTGCTCAAATTTCCCCAAACCCAGCACGCAACCAGCCATAACCGGCGCTCGGTCAGCTGGACGGGTCCTCGTCATAACGGGAAGTCAATGACCCGCCTCCCCCTGTCTCGAGCCACATGACGAAGGCGTTACGCACTAGTGTCAGAAACTGAGGTGTAATGACTGCCCATGCTGAATGACTTATGTATATATTTCTGGATTTTTTTGTTTCAGATGAAATCAGTTATTATATGTTTGTATCATTGAGGAATATCTTCGACCTTGTCCTGCGCGTACGCAAATCCACACCGCGCATATAAACGAGTTTTCATAAAAGAGGATCGAATCCAATCCAATCAATACAGACAAATGCGTTACAACATATTAATATTGAAACAAAATTAAAGAAGTTTTGATAGGCCATCCAATGATGGGATAATTACAACGATGCATCGAAATTGTTATCTTATAGAGGACTTTGAATCTATAATTGATAAAATCTTAGTTCGGAAATTGGAACTCCAGTCTAATCCAAATGCATATCGTATCCACCTTTTAATGTGTTTGATGGTTAATTTTGCCATGATGAATGAGAATATGTAAACAGGGATGATCAATAGCATGGCAGTAATGTATATTTTATGTATAAAAGGCGAGACAAAAAGGAATAAGCTTTCACCGTTACGGCATCGTCAGATTCGAAACATTTTTGACATTTGAAAATATTCGATGCTTTTATAAAATATTCGATTTTCGATGCTTTTATATATAAAATATACATTACTGCCATGTTATTGATCATCCCTGTTTACATATTCTTATCCACCTTGTCTAACTCATCACAGTTCAAATGTACTGGATCGAACTGTGTTGTCGATCTAACGACTAAATTCAACCAGTTCCGGGCAGGCATATCTTGAATTGATTCATTACAAGCATATTGCTAAACGCTACAAGTTTATTCCCGAGGTATGACGCTTGAAAATTTTGTGATTAAAAATTTAGACAAAGTATGAATTACAATGGAACATGGGCGTCGGAAGCAGGGGGGCGGTGACGTGTTCCCCCAACATTTTTGGATTTTAACATTACGCCTATGGGCGTCTCCTAGCTTTCGGAAGGTGGTGACGCCCTCGCCAAGGAAGTTTATCTGCCAATACCTATTAACGCTATTACTGTTATCCATATCCACCATCAACCGTTGGCCTACCAACCAAGACACCTCTCCAACTAAGACACCAACGTCACATCACTTCCTTTCCTCGCGATATGACCGGAACTTCCATCGGCCGTCCGGCGCCGTCCCGTCCACCCACTCCTTCGGTCCCAGTCGGCATCGGTTGGAAACCCGTCCTTCCCGCCTCTCATATACGGACGTCAACGGTATTCCGCCAGTGATGCATCCGTTGCCTCCGAGTGCGGTATTTCGGGGAAGGTCAGAGGGGTGCAGGCTACATCCGTCCCGATCAGAGGAGGTTTGTTACGAGTCCAAAGGTCCGTTTACGTCATCATCAGAGGAGGTTTGTTACGCATGCAAACGTCCGTTTACGTCGTCGCTGATGACACTGCTAGGCCTTCCGGGATCAGTGTCCACTGTTCAGTGCAGAGAGGGGCATTCGGGATGGCTTATAGCAGCCATTGGAGGGTGATACATTTACGTAACTCGCCGCCGGCTTTGTGGGTCAGTCCAGTAGGTGTGACTCAGTTCATGACCGGACTCCGTGCGTGAGCGCAATAAAACGTCCAGTGCACCGTTTATATAATTGCCTGTGATTCAGCACCCCTGCGGCGTGTACAGAGAGGTCGAGTCAGACTCATCCGAACAAGAAGAGTGTGAGGCCGAATCATGGTCGGACGAACAAGACGAGCAATGGTGCTGTCACGGTTTCAAAATTACCGGGGACAAATCCAAGTGCACGTATACTTTAACATGGGACCATATTAGGTAGGGATGAAAATTACTAGAGACAATGTCCCCAGTGTCCCCAGTGGTGGCGACGCCCATGAAGACGGGAGTGAGGCTGATTCATGGTCAAACGAAACAGACGAGTGTGAGACCAAGTCATGGTCGGACGAACCAGACGAGTCTGCAAACAGGTGTTCTCCTCAATCGAGTCACGAGGAGGCAAACTCCTGGGCGACGAGTCCAGCGTCGCTTTTGCAAAGCAAATATGTGCATGTTTTTTATCGATAAATTACTAAACGCATTGAAATCTGCAATAAAATATGTGTCAGCATACGAACCATCGCGTGGAAGGACTGATGCATCGCGTGGAAGGACTGATGCATCGCGTGGAAGGGCTGATGCATCGCGTGGAAGGGCTGATGCAGCTTGGGGTCTATGACCTGCCACATAACATAATTTATCAAACATAATACCACGCTGCCACAACGTTGAACGTTTGCTCGACGGTATACATTACGTCTGTACATATAGTCTCTCACATATAAATTATTGCGACGTCCTGGGTGGGCCGTGACGCTATAAAACCGGTTCTGTGAGGCGACTTAGCTTTCAGATGGCTTCAGATATCGACAATTCACTGACTTACGTCAAAGACGCGACAAGTGCCATTTTAGGGTTCGGAAAAATAAAGGACCGCTGAAAATTTGTTTCTTCATTATGCAAACTATTAAGGCCATTTCCTACTGATGCCTTATCATACTCTGTGCTTGGAAAATTACTGATGACTCAAAACAAGCCAAGCCCTTATTGCGAAGCCCTTATTGTTTTGTGAAGAATTGGCTTCTTAATTACCGCAAGAAACATTGTTTTACCGACTTGAATGTTTGACTGGCGTTTTGCTTTCCTCCACTGGATGTCTCCCGTCTGGTTGCCGGGAGCTGTCGACTGGTAGCCGGTCAGAAAGTGCACACCGCACCGTCCCTGCAACGTGCATGCTTAGAGGAACGTTACGCCCCCTAAGACGTGATGCTAGGCTTGGTCGTTACCATGCAATAGTTAAAGCTTATAACAGCTTATAAGTAACAACTGCAGCTTATTACTGTCCGCACCGGCGAGCGCAAACAGACCAAATGGCTATTGCAACGCCTCTCGATGGCAATCGTACGATGTAATGCCGCTGCAGTCCTCGCCACCGCTGTCACAGACTTAACATGCATGCTTTGCTGCTGTGAGATGCAGCTGCTAGCATTGGTTTCCGCACGAGTAGTATTGCAAACTTCCCGAAAATGCGCCGTTATACGGACGAGGCACTCGCAAGAGGTTTCCTTGATATGAGGTTAACCTTTTGCGGGGTTTACTGCAACGGTAAACCTTAGCGCATTGCTCCCCGGATGTGACGTACAGTTTTAAGGAAACGATGTATTCTTTATGTGAGATTAAGCATTTCTAGCATAGTGATAAACTCTTAGCTAAACTTCGGTGGCTTGAATGTTATAAAATGTTAGATTCTTCACATAGACTCGACGTTCTATTTACTTTATTGTTTAGGATTTCCGTGATAGCTCACCTTGCTCAGCAAGAACTCGAGAATGCAAACACAACTATTCACTCACTTGCATATACGTCATTAAAAGCCAGTTTGCCCCTGCACAGCACCATCCCGAGTGGTTGCTGTCGATATATTAGCATGCAGCTCGCTCAGCAAGCTTTGCATGCTGCTGCCTACCTCACGTGTCTGAACGACCAGTATCTGGAACTAATGGACCGTAACAGTGACCACCCAGCATACTTTACGTGCCCGTTCAGACAGCACCGTCTTGTTTATGCAGCTCAGCTGGGCTGGCACGAAAGTGCAGCGCACCCAGTCCAGTGCAGCGGAGGTGTTCTCTATTGCGGGCCTCAGTAACGGGAGTAGGTACATACCTATGACGCAGTGGGAATCGATACAGCGGAGTAGCCCATGACCGGCAGCGGCCGTGGAGGTAGAGGGATCCACGGCGTCAGAACGGAAGATCAATCACGGATGTCCAGCCGAGGGGCAGTGTTTCCCCACGATTTGAATTTGGCCGGATGCCGTGGGTGTGGGGCGATCGTGCTCGTCCGTGACATGGGACCGATGTGACGGGTGTGGGTGGGGAAGGGAGGGTGTGGGTGGACTGGTGAAGGGTTTTGATGGTCAGGTAAAGGCCGAAGGGCGTGCGTGGGTGGGCGACCATGTGATGGCCTGAAGGTGGACGTGTGTGCCCTTTTTGTGTGCCAAGGAACCTTTGAAAAAATCACTTGAAGGAAACGGGATTATAATCAGATATGCAATGTTTGGAATAAGCGCAAGGTAATCTAGCATCACAATGCATCGGCTTTAATCGCTGATGATACGTCTTTGATATTTTGAATTTTCAAGGATAGCATGCCATTTCATGCAAATACGTCGATAATATATACCAAAGTGTCTGAAATGCCGTCAAATATCTTATCAAATGGAGGATGTGAATCAGATGAATTTCACATCTAGATGCTTATCAGCTGGTTAGTTCAATTCTTCATTTACACGGCATTGACATCTTATTAATGACCTAGACAAAAAGTGTGTTTAAAAAAATCACTTTCTAGTAAACTGCAACTACCAATTTATTAGAAAAACAGAAAATAAATGAAAAAAGCGCTGAGTGAACGAGTTCCACTGAGTTAAGCCCTTGTGACGTTGTCGGCTCAAATCGAGTCACGAACAACCTTGACATCATTAGTCGCATCACAAAACACTGATGAAATCCTGTTCCCCAGCCTGATCAATATGATGTTCATCATCTCGACATTCCATTGAACTAATCCCGACTTTCCTGAACCAAGCTCTGCACCATGACATGACAGCATCTCTCACACCCACGGCCTTCAGATTGCAAAGCTGCCTCGCCGCTATAAAGTTCGTCAAATATCCCTCCTGACCACAATCCCGTCAAAAACGCCGCCGCTCCGTCCAAAAAACACTCGACACCGGCGCCAGTCTGCATCAGATGCCGGTGCCATCAGCAGCGACTCTGGCGCCACTGAGTCACACCGCTGCTATTCGCTGATCCCTCTGCACACGGTGCCATCTTCCGAGTTCCGCTCCCGGCGGCACGGGGTGGCTGAGAGGATGACGAAGCGACGGGGATGACGGAGACGCGTCTACACCACTACTCACTCTCCCCGACCGGTACGGCCTCACCGACCAACGGTTACCTTCCTCTGAAGGGGAGGATGTTTGTCAACTTGTGACTCACGGACACGTTGCTGTAAGGTATTTGAGTGCGGTCAAGGATGCACAATTCCACAACAGTAACTAACATATTCGATTGTGATGTCTTACAGTAAATAGCTGTATTTTTAAAGGGATTATACGGGTTTCCGTCCTGAAAGGAAATACACTCTTTTGCAGTTGTATGAGCTTTAAACACGTTTAAGACATATAACAGGGAACTCAATGCTCATTTAGTCCATTATTTCAGCAATTATCAGCGTTAAAACTTTGGCGTTTTTCGAGACTTGAATAAAGAGTACTTGATCGGCATTACTGTTCACCACTTTTATCTTAGAATCTTGTATCTGCAAGTCCTACACCGCAGGTCCTACACTGGATCACAAAATGATTATGCAATTCAAAACTTACGGGACTCTATTACTACACACTGTTCGTTCAGGTTGTGTAATTTTCGTCGCCGCCTTATCTCTGGTTTGAAGCGTTAAGAATTTGGTGGTGGCGTATCTATGAATTTTGGCATGCAAATCATGAAAAATATTGAATTTTATAGGAAAAACTAGGTAACTGCTGCTGTCGTTGGAACAAAACAAGTTTATTTTTCCAATTCTGCTTATTTTACCGAAAATTTGCCATAAGTGAGATGTTTTAATTAGCATAAAAAAGATGACTGGCTCTGCCTCAGCCGGTCCTGCAAAAGTACGCAGTGGCATCACCGCGCACTTTGAAATGTCCTTCCGTGCAGAGGAGGTCATTTCCAGACAAATGTGGCTACCGTAAGACTTCTGCCACCTTCATAAGTACGTTTTACTATGTAACTCAATTATTCTGGGAAAAACCCGTATAATCCCTTTAACAAACGGTGATATTTCAAGAGGCCGCTCTGAGCGACACGCGAAGGTCAATGAAAGTATAGGTCCATGCGTGTGAA
Source organism: Semibalanus cariosus (assembly GCA_030323935.1). Classification (NCBI taxonomy): domain Eukaryota; kingdom Metazoa; phylum Arthropoda; class Thecostraca; order Balanomorpha; family Balanidae; genus Semibalanus; species Semibalanus cariosus. The sequence continues at coordinate 10,406 of JARFNR010354209.1, forward strand.
GGTGGAAGGCCGTTTGATTGTCATGCATGAACCTCGGATTTGCCGATTTTTAGTTAGGACAGACAGAGGACGACCATCTAACCACTCTTTTGGAGCTACATTGCAGGAAAATAGTCTGAAAACAGCATGAGAAGCAGCGGCTCGCATGATATAGTAATGCTTCTTTATAAGCCATTCTTTTCCAATGACACTCACACTTTCCTGTCAATGCTGACGAGCGATATTTGGTAAAATCGTTGACCATATCTGCACCAGTGGCGGCGGATTGTATTTTCGGATGGGGGTGCAAAGCAATCTCCAGGGGTCCCCCGGAGCGTCAGGGCCCCCTCTTAGGACTGAGGGCCCCTTCACCACCTGGACTGAGGGCCCCCTCAAACTGGACGATGGCTATATCATACCGACTGAGGACTCCTTCAGGACGACCGAGGGCCGACCAAGAGCTCCTCAGGCTGATCAAGGGCACATTCAGGGCCCTCGGGCAATTTTATCGGCCA
>JARFNR010354653.1:3325-17489 GCA_030323935.1 Semibalanus cariosus
ACCCAGTGGTCACTTCACTAGGATGATCCAGTGGTCACTTCACTAGGATGACCCAGTGGTCACTTCACTAGGATGATCCAGTGGTCACTTCACTAGGATGACCCAGTGGTCACTTCACTAGGATGATTCAGTGGTCACTTCACTAGGATGACCCAGTGGTCACTTCACTGCTGGTCCAGTGGTCACTTCACTGATGATTCAGTGGTCACTTCACTAGGATGACCCAGTGGTCACTTCACTAGGATGATCCAGTGGTCACTGAGTGACTCTATAGGGATCACTCCAGTGATGTTTGTGCGTGCCTGAAGTGCTGTGACCCGGGGTCGGTCGATTCCTGCCTCGCTGCCGGCCATTGTTCTGTCCGTTGGATACACATGGCCCTGTTTTGATATCGGCCAGAGTCGTCTCGCCAGATGAGTCAATATTTTTACAGCTGCAAGAGCTCGTCCATAAGGGTTCTGGCTCCCATTGATAAAGCCCAGACCCACTTACGTCACATTGTTCCGCGTCCAGGAGTATTCCGTAACATCACTTCTGGATGGCGCACTTGATGTCAATTTATTAGTTTAGTGCAGTTCTGGCGAAGACTAGCGGGATCCACGTAGCCATTAGCGCTAATCTTCGTCAGCCAGGCGACTTTGAGAGAGCCATTGCTTCAAAGGCCCGCCTTGAATAAAGAGAATAAAGCTGACAGGGGCCGCCAGAAGGAAGCTGAAATCGTGTTCACTAAAGTTTTAATTAGGTTTTGAGCTTGGGACGAAACGTAAATCACTCTTGTGTGATGTATTTAGAAGCTCATTTGTTGGATTTAGGAGCGCGTCGGTAATTTATTCGGAAGCGTGCTATGATCGAACAAGTCATAACGTTCCGTCAGATCGTACGAGAAACACGCCGCGCGTAAATAAGCAGGTTAGGTTTCGCCGCCGGGGCCCACACAGCTCCACGGGACGCGGTGAGAGCTGGAAATATGACGCTGTGGTCTGCCCACGCCCAGACGCATACACAGGAGCTCTTCACTGCAGGGAGCAGCCGTGGTGATCAGAAGCGTCGGCCAGTAGACAGACAGCTGTCAGGTCCAACCCAACGCCCAACGAAGTTATCCCCGCGTGGTGCAAATGACCCCTGCTCGGCGGAGTTCTGATACGTCCTGCTGTGTTTTGTGCGGTATGTTCGGCGCCATTGCGACGCGTTCGGCGCCTGTGCGGCATGTTCAGCGCCAGTGCGGCATGCTCAGCGCAAGTGCGGCACGTTCGGCTCTGCTACGTTCGGTCGGGTATCTGTCCTCGCTGGTCCATTATTGAGCGGACTGGCACGTTGGCGGCGGCGGCGGCTGTCCCTGCGCCCTCTGCCGCCCTCTGCCGCCCTCCGCCGCCCTCTGCCGCCCTCTGCCGCCCTCCGCTGCCCGGGTGATTGGTAGAGGTCCGCAGCAGCAGTGTGTCCCCATCTGTCTTCTAGTGACCATTTTTGCGTCCGAGTGCCGCTCGGGCACCGAACGATGGCCTAAGAGGCGCGCTCTGTACAAAGGACACCGACCAACGGCTGGATGTGCGCGCGATGTGCATATAACAGCAGTGCAGCACCGCCTCCTCGGTCGCTGACTCGTTTTCGTGACTCAGAATTGGTGATCTAAGACTCATCACTCAGCTCGGGTATGTGATAAGCGGTGTGGGTGTGGTATGTATCTGTTCGAAGATGGGTTGGATCTTGCGGTTGGCGTGCATGGTTTCTTCGAAGCCTGAACACACGTGCAATGTCTTGGTATGTTCTACGTGTCTGGAACGGACGAGCTGTTGTTTCGGGCTTTGCAGAATAGTGTAGTGATTAATAGTTGCGAGGTGACTAGATATAGGGGATCGATCTGTGCAGATGTTGTCTTCTGAAATGGCCTTGCTTTTTCAGCTTACCAATATCTTGTTATAGCGCTTTGCCTCTTAACTTTAATCTGTAAAATTATGACACACGACCAGGAATTTTAATCCAGAGCAAAACCGCTTATAGGCAGCTGTTCTGGGGATATTGTCTCGTGTGGGACAGATTTTGTGGGCCGTGCACCATTAAGAAAGGATTACACGCAGAATAAACGTGTCCGTCATATAAAACGGCTCAGCTAAAGCTAAATCCAGCAGCTGCGACGTTCGAATCGCACATTTTTCTCTAACTGCCAGCTTACAGTATACAACGAAGAAAACACAACCGAAATATATAAAGCTGCAAGCCACTCGACTTCGAAGAATCTACCCAATGTACTTATGTAAAACCGTGCTGTGGTGAGAGGATTATAGTCTTAGCTCTTAGCCAAATGGGTCGGAACGGGTGATTAATTAGATGGGTTGGATTTCATGAAACGCGTCATTCCACCAGGCTCTGCTAATTATGTCGAGAGCTAGACATTTGGCCGCCAAATAACGCGGTTCTCCTATTCATCTCCACACTGCAAGTGAGCTAAAGCAACAACAACGCGTTGCGAGGTCACCGCATTGCAGACCTGCCTGTCCTTACAACCCTGCCTGTCCTTGCAGACCTGCTTGTCCTAACCCTGCCCGTCCTGCTGTGACTTGTATTGGGCCTATCGAGACCCGTCCGGGAGAAGAGCCTGCTGTGCCTTACGTGGCAGTGATCCGCAACCTGTGCAGTGACCCGGCCGTGACCCACGTGACCCCACATGACCCCGTGTGACCCCGCTGACCATCTCTCCCCTCTGTTGCAGACCCGGAGACCATCATGTCCCGTGCTGGCACCCGCCTGTCCCTGCCCTGTCCGGGTCGGGCGGCGGTGGGCGACCCTCTCCTCGTCAGCTGGCTATGCAGTGACTGCGGCCGCGGCCTGGGCCAGGTCACGGTGGCAGAGTACAGCCAGGACGGCACCGTCTCCCTCCTGATCGACCCCGGTCGGGTGCAGCTGGTGCGACACTCGTTTCAGCTGGTGCTCGACCCGACCCACATCAGCGACACGGGCACCTACGTGTGTAGGATCAACAATAGCCCCACGCCGGACTACATCAAAGTCGTCGTGCAAGGTGCGTCGTTTGCGTCGTTTAGTGGGGCTTTACTTCGCGGGATGCGGTGGGCATTCAATAGTGATGTTAGAGGTAGTGTAGCGGCAGAGTTTTATTGACAAAGTGGCCAGGGTAGAGCGTGCGTTGGGTTCCTATTCACTGCAGAAGACGTACCTGAGCAAGCTGCTTCCCTGTGTAGTGAGTTAGATGAACATTCCAGTGATACAGAGTGTATCTACATCGATTTGAGTTCCAGTAGCCGCTGACTTCATTATGCCTCTCTTCCAGGACGCTTTGGTTCACGTTACTCTGGCGTCCTACATTTTATTGGAACTAGATATTGGATTGACGAATCAATGCAATATAGTGTTTCAAAGCAATACAATCCCATAATGTATTTTACGCGGAAACTTATCAACATGCGCGGTGCAATCATCGGCGAGCCTCATCTCAGATCACAGGATGAAATGCGTCAGACCATCGGCCAATTGCGTGTCTGCGACTCTTTTGTTACACATCGATTTAAATGCCGTTCTGCAATCTCACGCTGGCCATAGCTGCGAGGCGGTTCCGAGTCTCAGACACCTATCAGCCTCGGGCGGCTCCCATGGTCGGTAACGGAACCGGAACCGGGCCGTTTTTAGCGCGGCGCCGCTGACACGCCACGGGCGGGTCCCACGCGTGTCCAGAGTGTCTCTCTGGCACATTCCTGCGCGCGACGCGACGCGATGCGAACACGACTCGGACGCAGCTCCAGCGGCAGTGACTTCCCGTGGGAGTCTGCTCGGTGCAGAGACTGCCCGTGGCTCCGCTGCGGCTCCAATCCGCGGCCGGTCGTTGGCGGTCGGCTGGCGGGACGGCGGGACGGCGGGACGGGACAGCCTCCGCGGGTGGGACGGGGTGGGACGGGGTGGGACGGGGTGGGACGGGGTGGGACGGCAGGACAGACGGACGGGTCGGCAGCGGCAGCGGCGGGTGGCGGCGGGCGGCCGCTGCCCGCGGAGCTCTTTGCAGCGCTGCGGCCGTGATGACCGTGTAACTCAGTCAGTAACCCACTGTGCGCCCCACGATCGGCTGTGGTCACGGCCCGACCACTGTGCGCCCTCTGCCAACGGTCTGCGGTCGCTCTGTGTGCACTCACGCCGACCGCTGGGCAGCCGGTGGGGTGACGGGAGGGGAAGACAGAGCGATCGACGAGGCCGAGCGTGTATCCGCCTCGGTATCCGCCTTCACCGACGAATAACGATACCTTCTTATCGATGTCGTCTGCTGTAATCTGGAGCATTCCTACTTTCGTGTTTGCGATTTTTTCCTTCTGTAACAGCTTTGATTCATAAAAGGAGATTTTCCGGTTGTCATGGCCACATGCCAGCGTCGCAGCGCTAGTTTAGCACACAATTCGATGTTAACACAGAGTGTGGATTGAACTGCAGCGCCTTGTTGCGGCTCCGAGGCGCTGCAATGCCCTGAAGTGATCGGAGCCCCATTACACCGCCTCGCTGGAATTCCCGGAGGCGGTTTGTCGAGATTGGGCGGACTGTTTAGAGCCTCGATCGGCACCTTCCAGGGTATTGATCTCACTTGACACTTCAGATTGGCCAACTCCGGCGGGTTCCGGAGCTTACGGGTCTGTACGGCGACCGCCACGTGCCAAGTATGACGTGAACGTGCGCTCTGACCCCGGTCACAAGTCATTACGGTCCCCGACCCTGTGCTGGACAGGCAATAAGACCGATATCACCTCACCGGCGGCAGGCTGACGGTATATAAACAAACGAACACACAACTTTTGTCAGGAAGTTCTCGGCCCGTCGCTCGCTCACTTGATCGGCCTTTTGCTCTGCCGATCGGCCTCTTGCTCTGTTCGATAGGCCTCTCGCTCTGCTCGATCGGTCTCTCGCTCTGCTCGATCGGTATCTCGTTCAGTCCTTCGGCCATTCGCTCGGTTCATCAGTCCTTTGCTCTCGTGCTCGGTCTCTTTAGTTCGCTCGGTCTCTCACTCCTACCGTCAGTCCCTTGCGTCAGTCCCTTGCTTGCTTGGTTCCGCGCTCGGTCCATATGTCTCTCTTTCTCTCTTGACCCTCTCTCACTCGATCGCTCACTCGCTCGCTCGATCGGTCCCTTGCCTAGTATCTTGATCTCGCTCGGTCTCTCGGTCCTTCGCTCGGTCGATCAGTCCTTTGCACTGCCGATCGGTCCCTCGCTCGCTCCACCCTCGGTATCTCGCTCTGTCCGTCTGTCCCTCGCTTGGTCTCCAGTCCCTCTGATGGCCAGTTTGCCGGTCCAGCTCTGTCCGTCTGTCCCTCGCTTGGTCTCCGGTCCCTCTGATGGCCAGTTTGCCGGTCCAGCTCGGCCCATGGCCAGCGTCGGCGGGCGTGTCTGTCGGCTAGCTCACGTTGCTGTCGATGGCGCGCCATGCAGACGTTTTTGTCGGCGGGGCGGAGCGGGCTGGAAACAAAGGTGCACCGGGTGGGGTCACGACCCGCGGCCGGTCGGCAGATGGTGGTGAGGGTCCGCCGCGCCACAGAGTTACGACCTCTGGGCGCAGCGCGGTCCGCCTCCCTCGCAGCTCCGCAGGGCGGAGCCAGAGACTCTCTGCCAGAGACTGGCAGAGAGAAGAAGGACCGAGCCGAGGTCATTTGCATGGTGGCCAGTGTCAGCGTCCAGTAGCGGTCATCGCCGGAAATTGGTCAGTCGGAGGTGGTCTGAAGTCAGCACCGCGTCGCGCTGAGAGCTGGCCGGTAATTTGGCCGATTCGCCGCAGGTGCCGCGGGAAGTTTCAGCCAAAGGTCGGAGTTCATCCAAGTTCGCCTTTGACTGCGCTTCGGCACGTTCATTTCTGTCTGAAAATATCGGCCAGGCCACGCGGCGGTGTTTCACTCGAGTTGATGCCCCGCACGGCCGGGTCTTCAGTCTCCGGGATGTTGTAAACTTGGCGCCGATAAAGGCGAGCCGCCTTTTGCCGCGCGGAGTTTCTCAATAGAATGAATGCATTTTCCTGAACATTACCATAATTACGAAAAACCGATCATCGACGAAGATTCTCTCTCCGTAAAATGCGTCCGCCATAGAGCCCCGCTCTGTGAAAGTTGTGTCAGACCCCACAAGTGGTTATTGATGGACGGTGGTTGTGTAAGATTCTCACTCGTCGTCGCATCGTTTCGCGTCGCTCCTCGCAGCCTCTCACCCTTCTCAAAATTTCGTCTCGTCTCGTCTCGTCTCGTCTCGTCTCGTCTCGTCTCATCTCGTCTCGTCTCGTCCCTCACCCCAGCAGCTTCAATTGGTGCTGTGTACGGACACATTCTGACCTTCTTTCGTCGTGTTCCGACACGGACCGCCCCCGGGCGGCCGTCTCGTTAGCTTCGACGGATCTGTGACCGGCGCGGGTCAGACTGGTCGGCTCCGCGTCCGACGTGCGTTAGCGGTGATTATGCGCATTACCACGTGTAAATATTCCTGTACCAGCGACCGGCGCGGCGCGGTCCGACACCGCACCCACCGGGGGCCACGCAGAGCCGGCGCGAGCTATGAGCGCACGCGACAAACGAGCCACTAAATGGGAGAAGCGGCGCCTGGCTCTAAAGACAAACCCTACATCCGCTGACAAAAGGGCAGGATATTACGGCATATAAATAAGACTGGATTTAGTGGCGAGCTCAGTCGACGCTCGGTCGGCCCACGCTGGTCGACGCTCCTGACGCGTCGGCGGCGCTCATGACGCACCAGCGGCGCTCATGACGCACCAGCGGCGCTCATGACGCACAGCGGCGTTCATGGCGCACCAGCGCGGCGGCGTTCGGTGGCGCTCGCTGAACGCGTGCGGCGTTGGTGGCGTGCTGGGCGCTCCTGAATTGCCGCGGTCGTGAGCGCGGCCCAGCTGGCACGCTAATTTTGTCTGACGACCTGGCCAGCCGGCGGTATGAGTGTGCTTATCACACGCCGACGATGGATGGAGCAGATGTGATCTGGATGGCCCCATCTAATCAACGTGGACAAAATATGATCCTCAGGAGGTGAAAGAGTGACGGAGAGGGAGAAAGCGAAACGGAGAGTCGATAGCAGAAGGGAAGTAGGGCGTGGAATGTGGAAACGCATGGAATGTTAGTTTCTTGCAATATGTATTAGTAAATCATGTTTCTGGTTTCTTTCATATGTATTCGACAAATCGATTACACTGGTTCGCCTTTTTCCGAGAGAAGCTGTAGAAACAAAATACTAAAATCCTTGACGACATTTACCTCGGCAGTAAGGTAGGCTCTGATGGCCACAGGTCAGCCTTTACTGCCTGGCAAAGCATTTGATTAGCGGTCTGCAGCTGCTTCCACCATAGTTTCACCATGCTCCGACCTCCATAGCCGTTTTCCTTCCGGGCATATTGCTCTCATTTAGCTGTCACCATAACTCGACTCCTCACGGTGAGTAAAAACCTGGTCAGAGAGAAAGGAATTTGACGGTTAGTAATTGCTACCAAACGAGCCCCAGTGGACAAATAGCGCTACCATACCACATTACTTTCATCGTTTGTTACCTGACTCGGGATTTATAATGATGATTATGGCATTATGTTGTCATTAATGCTCAACAGAGCCATACTGCACAGAGCTCGGATGCGATGGGATGTCTTGGTGCTACTTTTTATCTCCCTTTAATACTTGTAAGCATTTAGGTAGACTGCCACTTATAGCCATTAGGAACACAATGAAACAATGCTTATAGCAACAGGATGTTCCTAGCATCCAAGAATGTTGATGAGTAGCCGCTCTAATGAATTCCAATTGAGCATCTCCGTAGTACGGGAGTCAAGGCATCATCGACTTACATACGTCGGCATGCTAACCACTCCACGGCCGTGTCTGGAGGCGGCAGTCTTCTGAGCACCGGCGGCCGGACGGGGCAGTGCGCGCGTGAGGTCCCACCCGCCGGAGCAGGCCATAATGAAGCCTTTGATGCGTCCATTAATCAGGGGAGGGCGCTGGGCGGAGGGCCGGGCCGGGACCGTGGTGGGAGGAGCGCTCAGCGGCCCCTCCGCTCAGCTCAGCGCTCAGCGGGGGTCCGACCTGGCCGGCCGCGGCGACAGCGGTCCATTGTGTGGGACCGCAGCCGCCAACCTCCGAGCTGCCCTGTCGCCGTCCCCCGACCGTCCCCTCATGCCGGCTGACTGAATCCGCGCCTGTCCCATCCCTTCCCGACTGAATCCGCGCCTGTCCCATCCCTTCCCGGTGCCCGGCGCTATACAGGCTGATTTTTACCCTTGGCTGGCGGTATTGAGATGTCACCTGGGTCAGACACAATGGCCGCCATAATTTGGGGAGAGCAGTGGGGGTGACCGGGCTACCCTTCCGCCTAATTTATTCTGGAGCGTCCGACTGCGCGCCCGCCGGGCCACCCAGGAGCGGGGGTGGTCAGGAACATACCGAGCCGAGCCTGACGAACGCATGCTGGTTCAGCTAGCCGGCACAAAGCCGTAACAAAACGCATAGGATCAGACAGCTGTTACATCGTGTTTATGGTATGCCGGACTATGATTAAGCGCTGTTAGAGCCCGATGAAATGGCTCTCTTTATCACGCCTGTTTTTCTTCCGTTTCAGATGTGCCCGATGCACCTGGCCGGCCCCTGGTGACGGGATTCACGTCAACATCTGTCAACATCTCCTGGGCTCCCAGCGTTAACAGTAGACGTACGCCCGTCCACCACTATGTCGTCCAAGTCAGGTTAGTGGCGAACTAAGTCTGTCGCTTAATTCAACTGCCAGGGACACTTGCCTAAGTGTATCAGCTGCGTTCGCATTTCCAAGCAGCTCACACAGTGCTCTGCAGGAAATATCCATGCAAAAACACCGCAATGTCGTCCGCTATTGTGCTAGCAAACTGCAGTAGAAACTCGTTGGAGTTGATCGGTCGCAAAGTGGGTCAAATCATATATTAATGCAATATACTATCGTCCTAGCACCAAAACACAAAAACCACTCCGTGGAATAAACCAGATGCTATCTCAGAAACATTCCAAAGCAAAACGTGTCACCTCAGCATTCTCCGTTTGGTAAAAACCAATCCTCAGACAAAGTGCATCAAGTGTGATATTTTGCGGGTGTTCCGCTTTCGACAAAAGTGTGGTATTTTAGCGGGTGTTCCGCTCTGGACAATGCCGTTGACGGAAAGTGTCACCATTACTCGCCGTCCAGTCGCGTCGCCGCGGGGGCTGGCGACGGCGTCTCGCGCTGCCTCGGGCCGATTTACGGCTGTACCGCGGGACGCCGCAGGCTGCCGACGACGGCGGGCGGCGCCGTAAATTTCGGCGACCGGCCCGAATTCCTTTGGAGCGGCGGTCGCCACCAACGGGGGCCGCTTCTGTCGCCGCATTAGCCGAGCTTCACGGCGCCGGAGACACAGAGAGCTGACGGGTAGGGTGGGACGAGCTGCAGCTGCCGACAGAACGGCTGTGAGAGGCCTGATGGATGGCGGGCCAGTATATGGCTAGATCGCACTTTGGTGGTCTTGTGGTTTGATTCGATTGCGCTGTTGCCAGGAGGGTGGTTGTGGAGGTTCGCAGTAATTAATGCAGTCATATTTATCGATCGTTTGTGGTTGTCTTTTCTGCACGGATACTAAGATTTATCCCACCAAATCAAGCTTTTAGTCATAGTTTTGTAGTTTGCATTAATTATCGTCAATTATAATTAATCGATTCAAAACTGGCCACAAGGTTGTTAGCATAACGTGGGAGCTTGATGGACTCATGAATAGACGGCAGTGCTTAGATGATGTCGTCAACCACAATTTTCGGATGCTTTATGCCAAACTGCCATTTCTTAATATTTAGCCCGCAGCCCAAACGCAAGTTCATTTGAAAATCCACTCTGACCAAAAAGAGACGTTTTCAAGAGGGAAGTCTTTTTCGTCCTAAAACCAGAATAAACAAAATTTACATGATAAATTGGGTTTAATTATTGGAAGCCTAAGATATCCACCTGAAGAAGTGGCAATATTTTCGTTTTTAAATCTGCCTAATTAGGAATAATATTTACATTCCTCATTCTTGAGCGGGTCATGTGTCAATCAAACGCCCACATCTTATTAATGGTATTCCTCAGACGTATTAAACTCTGGGCTTCAGAGAAACAGCCTGTGGTCCTTTGACAAGGCGGACGTGCATGGACCATTGTTGGTCTTATATTACAATAATTGGCAGTTGTTCATGCTTACGAGCCCGTTGGCTTTCGCGACGAGATGCCTGCGGAGATATGCTGTGCCGCAATGGCCGGAGACTGCAGACGCGCACAAGAAGGAAACGCAGTTACTAAGCAGCCCAGAAACTGTTGCAATCATAATTAAAATACTACGGATGATCTCCAAAATGCATAGATAAATATCACCAGTTAAACAAAGCCCTTTAAATAATATTCTGCGTTTAAAACCAGCCTTCTTTGCGATGAAAAGGAGACAAGTTAGGTACCTCATAATGGTGTGAATATGGACGCATCCGTCCCTTATCGGTCCTAGCGTAGACATAAACTGTGGATCTATTATTAATCACATACCTGATCCTAGTATCAGATGCATCGTGTCTTACGCTATTCCATAATTACAACCCTCAAACGGAAAACTCTCCCTCCGGCAAGTCAATCTGAGACAACCGAACTGTGATTCACCTCTGGAAACGACCTGTGCGTTCCCTTCTCACGATCGGAGGGCGCACCCCTGTGCAGGGCGGCCAGTTCGCTGCTGACCTTGTTCAGTTGATGACCCGTTGCCGCACGCCTTCCCACGATAGACCGGCACGGGGAGGCTGCGCCCGGCTCACGCCCCGGGCGGCAGACCGTCGCCGCCCAGCAAAAAGCCGGCGCGCTGATTATTCATAGAGTTCGTCTCACGGCGTGGTGCAATGCGGCCCCGGGGCAGGTAGGCGGGATTCTGTCTGGCACAGGTGGGGCACGGATGGCTCATCAATAATCGGTGGGTTGCCGGAGACCGCGGCGCGGTGCTGCACCGATCCGGGGATGTTTCGGGAATGTTCGGGAATGTCCAGCGGCACGGGACTGGGGAGGTGCCTTTGAGCTCCAGCGCACGTGTTTGGGAACATATTTTATCAGATGAGAGGCTTTGCAGTCACTGGATATGGTCCTCAGCCGATAATATTGTCAATATACCGTGATGTCAATGCCTTTCGAATGTTTATTCTGGTTGAATATTTTACGAACAGTTTACGATCAGAATAAACATAGGTATAATATACTTATTAATTGTTGATATTAATGCAAATATCATCACAAAATGTCAATGGAGAGGAGGAAAGCAATAAACATCCTTGCTTCATGTTAGCATGGCCATAAGCTGCTTGTTTTGACCGAACGTGTTAAGTGCTGTTTTCTTAAGCTAGTTTGCAAAGCGTGACTCAGCGAAGTTCTTCCAAAACGTTGCTCATGCGATTACCTAACACCTCAGTGTGCAATCATTTAAGAGCGGCCGAGTTAATTATTCCAATTTTTACTCATCAAGCTGGTGTTTGAATGGAGTTGTAAAACGGCAATGATAACTGTACGTCCCTCCCATAGCCGTCCGAACAATATGCCATTGATGCCCGCGCGCTCTAAGCTCCCAATCGTATGCGCGGGATCATGACTCTGCAGCAGTATTATTTCCTATTATTTCAGTCAGACAAAGGTTCAGCCGATAGGCAGTGCAAAGGTCACGAGGTTAGGAGCGGCAACGGGCCGCGCTTCCATGAAGAGAATGCAGTCCGTAGGTCCGGGGTCATCACCCATATATGTTCGTTCGGTTATTGGAGGTGGCCTATGTCTCTGGTTCAGTCATCAGCATTTGTATGTGCCTTGTCTCCACAGGGAGGGTGAGGAAGGCACGTGGGACCTTCTGGGTGCCACCGTGACACCCAACAACAGGACCGCCTTCACCGTCAACGAGCTCAAGCCGTACACCGCCTACAGCTTCCGAGTGCTCGGCGTGAACGACCTGGGTCAGGGCGCGCCCAGTAATAACTCCTACTTCATGGTCACACATAGACAACGTGAGTCCCGCGCGCCAATCTGCGACCCGCGCCGCTCAGCTTTTCGGTCACGTTTCCCTCAAACTGCGAGCCCGTTGATATTTTGTGATTGCCGGCGCTGCAGTTATCTGCTGTTCAGCTTCAGTGGCGCTTTGATTGCATTGGTATTCTGCCCTTCAGACATTCATATAACCGGATGCCGTTTTATGCCGGGCGCATTGTGGCCAACCGTCTCTGACCTGGTAAAATGCCCCTGTCGCCGCCGCTCCCATATGGACGCGTGCTTCAGTTCGCCGGCAGCCAAAAGCCATCCAATATGATTCCAAAGCTGTGGCGTCTCCTCGCGAAACAATGCCTCTCGCCCGGCCTGACTGAAGATGATTGGCCCGGCGGGGCTGACATGTATTTCCCAGTCACGTCTGTCTGTCTCCACACGTGACACACCACCCCGCCGTCCCGCAGTGCCCGGAGAGCGGCCTGTCGTCGTCGCGGCGCACAACGTCAGCGCAGAGCGCATCGAGTTGACCTGGCTGCCGCCGGCCTCGCTCGAGGCTATGAACGGCGAGTTTCTGGGGTACCAGCTGACCTACCAACCCGTGACCTCCGACCCGAGCGTCTGGTCTGAGGCCGACCTCCATGGAACCGACGTGACGGTGAGTGCCCCGCCCCGCCCCGCCCAGCGCGCTCTCCTGTGCCAGAAGGGCAGGCAGGGACTGTGGGAGGGTCGACTGGCCGCTTCATCACGATGCACGTCCATCAGAATAGATTACCGATAGACGCCTGGTAGACAGATACGTGATTGAGCGAAAACTGACGAGCACGTAAATGGAATCGCGGCGTTTAATTTTGAATGTTTTTATTTGTTTTCACGTCGACGTCATGGGATGTCTCTGATTTATTGGATAAATATTAAAAAGAGAGGCGAACGATAAGTTTGGTTTTGTTTAATGGGAAAGTCCAGCTCAGTATCGATTTAATTGTGCCACCCTGGTTCCACGTAGAAGGCCGTAGCGTGCTCCCTTGAGATAGATCGCTCACGCGAACAGCACCATCCACTCTTTCATGTGCTCTGCCGCGCAGAAATTCTCGCTCTATTCTGGCATTTATTCAACCACGTTACATAACCAACTTTCATCCCGAAATGTCGCATTATTTTGTCGCCGCAATTACCCCAGTAAAAAGACTGTGGATTGTGACGATGCTGTTATGTTTTGCAGAGTTTCACAATCCAGGGTCTGGAGCCGTACACGGAGTACGAGCTACGGTTACAGTACCGTAACATGCTCGGACTCGGTGAGCCCAGCGTCGTCATCGTCTGGACCGATGAAGGAGGTAAGGTTTCTTTTCAGCACTCATCATGACTTTGAATGGCTACATTACTTTGAATGGCTATAACAGAAAGCACGGACTTGGCTGGGTCTCCTTTCAACACAAATATTTCGTTAATCGATACATATTTCATGCCGTTTCTTTTCCATTCATCGCTATTACATTACTATTTATCTGTCACATCACTGTATCGTTATTTCTATTCACATTGCAGAAGTGGATGGTACACCTAAGGGTACTGGTTGAAATGCACACCCTAAACAAATCTTTTCATGCTGGTATTACATTCTGTATCATCATATGAGTATTCCTCTGCACTTTAATTATAGTAATTGCTGAAATATACATCATCAGATCCTTTTTCCACTGAAACCACACCACTCGCCTTCCAGAACCGAGCAGTCCCGAAAGACTAACATCAAACGAAATCGGCGACACCTGGGTTCACCTCACATGGTCCCGCCCCACCAAACCGGCCGCCAAAATCATCGGCTACCGCGTATACTACGATACCGAGGACAGCAGTGACCGGAAGCAGGACGGCAGGATCGTGGAGCGCACCGACGACATCATCTCCTACAACCTGACCGGCCTGACGCCGTACACCCAGTACCGTGTCTGGGCGGTGGCGCGGTCACGGCGCGTGGAGGGCCGCCGCTCGACTCCGGTACAAGTGCGGACGGACGTCTCACGGCCCGGCACGCCGGCGATCAGTAACATCACGTGTCGGGGAGGCAGTTCGGTGTACGTTCAGTGGAGGAGGCCGCTGCAGCTGCACGGCGCTGTGGACTTTTACCTGGTGCAGTACCGCGCCGAGCAGCGCCACGAGTTCGAGGAG
>JARFNR010354765.1:0-10872 GCA_030323935.1 Semibalanus cariosus
CGTGGCGGCCCTGGGGGCCGCGGCCAGGTCCTTCCAGAGCCACCAGGCTACAACCGATTAACTCGGTCTGGAGGGAATAAACAACAACAGCAGCAGCAGCGTCGGTAGTGAGTGACAACAGGCACAGGTGCGACCTTTTGGTTACCAGACGAACGCCCTACCCGCTGCAACACAACCGCCCTCATAAAGTTGTAAAAACTCAATTTGTATTGAAATAATACTAACCCAGGCACAGACAGCATACCTAACTTATCCGCCCACTGGAGAGGAGAGGCAATTGGACTCATCCTTCATGTTTCAGACTTTTTACCAGCTCCTTCGTTTGTCAACCAATTTTAGATGTGAAGATGTCTCCCAAATTGAAAGTGGCATCGAATACTTGGCATAAAAAATGCATTCCAAGTACAGATGTCGATATCAAGAAGGAACATTTTTTGTGATATTTACCAAAAATAGACATCTTAATTTGTAGGAAGACAGTTTGAATTTGGGGAATGTCGCGAATGGCAATCTTAAAGGAAATCTTGCAATGAAATATCCTAAGTGAATTTCCTAGATATACCCCATGCTGATGTGTCAAACGGAAGCAACTTTGCAAAGTCATTAGGTTATACATGGTACCAAAACCGGTGTGAATTTCTTGGCAAGAAGTGTCGGAGAGCATTCTGAGCTCCTCCGGCGAGGTGCCTCGGGACACACGGTAGCGTAGCCAGAAGAGAAGTGTGTATTCAACATTAGGTGAGCGCGTATTTATACTCTGAATATGGGCCGCAGGACCGGGTAACTCAAGGCGAGCACGTGACGCCGCTCACGCATAACCGGGCTGCGGTTGCGTAATCTAGGCCGCGCGTGCGACTGGCGGCGCGGACGGCACGTGGGCTTGAGAAACGATCCTGCGTCCATTGTCCATGCCACAGAAGTGACCTGAACAGGCCAACGTGCCTTATCAACAAAATGTCAAACGGGGTGTGCTCCTGCGGCACTACGCAACCCATGCGATCTGAGAAATAAGTGATTTACGTGGTTGTACCGTCACAGGTATCTGAGTAACGGTTGACGATATTATCCGTAGTGTGTGAGATGGCATCATAGGGTGGAGAACGTTATTATCCGTAGTGTGTGAGGTGGCATCATAGGGTGGAGAACGGGCGAAGCGTAACCACACATGTCTACAGACGTCGGAGAGACGCTAGTTGGATGTCATAGCAACAGCATTGCGATCCGTGTAGCCAAAGTACAACGTGTAGGTGACGTTACGAATACGTAAAATTGAGTATCGATATCCCAGAGGGGTGTTTGTTTTAGAGATCAGCGCACATCCCCCGTAACAATTCACACTTAGGCAATGATTCGCATCCTTGTTTAGATTTGAATGCTGCAGCAATAAAGCAAACATTGGGAAAATTTCGCGCAGACGGCGTAACGTCAACATAGCTGTCTTCCATAACCGCTGCAGCAACGAGCCTGGAATCTACAAATAAACGTCAGGACGACGTAATATTGAACCGTCGTGGACAACAAGCCGCTACCATTGAGCGACTCATATGACGTCTTTTGGCTACTGTGTGAACGGCAGACCGCTTGGGACCCTCATTCTCGCCGATCACTTTTGAAGGAACCAACCGGCATGAACGAATTTCTCGCAATGGATATTTCAGACTCTGCGCCAATTTGTATTCTAAGGTCAGTTAACGTCAACGTAAAATTTATGGCAATTGCCATTCACTCGTAATGTTAAAACACGCGCAGGGAATTCAATATGTGGGTACAGGCTAGCATGAAAGGGTGGAGCTGTGCTCTGACGTCAGAGCTTAGCTCCGCCCTGGCTGACCTTGAACCGGCGCTGTCTGACCCGTGACCGGTCGGTTGCGAGTGGTGGGCGGAGTCGAGGGCGGGACTACAGAGCGACCAGGCATTAGCCTCTATCCGAGCTCGCATTGTCTTTAATATTACGAGTGAATGGAAAGTGGCAAAAATTTTCGTTTTCACAAACCAACCTTTAGAATAAAAATTAGTGCAGGGTCTGAAACGTCAATTGCAAGAAATTTGATTATGCCAGTTGATGCATTCAAATGTTATCGCCGAATATTAGGCCTTTAGGGTCCCAAGTGGTCTGCTGTTCACAGTAGGGTATTCCACGAACAAGGATGACAATATGGAGCAGAAGATAAACCAATTTCCAGTTATTTATTGTGCAATTAAGTCCCATAATAATAGGACTAGCTGAGGCCTGAGAATGTTCCGTATTGCACGCAGCTTGTGAGGTATCCTCAAGCTGTTGCACTTCCGTATTTGCTGAGGTTTGGCTGAGGGACCAGGACATGTGCAGCCCACCAGGAGACATCAGTTGATTGACTGATATCCTCAAGCAAACTTGTTCTATGAGAGTGTGAGGTGTTAGTGAAATTTCACAGCATCAACATGCAGGAAATTATCAGCATACAAATACAAACTCTTTATCTGTAGCATTACAGTTGCTGGCACAAGGCCCGAAAAATATTTTTGTGATGCATCAATATTTTGATCCAGCCCAATAGGAATGGTATTGGGGAAAAGGACCAATTAACAAATGCCAATTATGAAGCACTGCATAATAGTGGTGGGATGATTGGCATATTAATCAGTGCATTGTGGCTCATAATTAAGTTTCAGCCACCCATATGTTCAATAATTATATTGGAAATTGAAGCAATATTGCTTTAAAAGTGCATCATTTTGTTGTATCCCTTGGCTCACCTGAATCAATTGTGTATGCACACTTCAGAGCACTGTATCATAATATTAATGCAGTTACAACACAGGGGGATATTTTTTTAAATAAAAATTACTTTTTGGAAATAAAGTATTTAAAAATACATTAACATTGAGATCAATTTTTATTTACTTTGGAAATTTAAATGTGAAATTTATAAAGGTTATCTGTGAGAAAAATTACGGAAACACATTTGATGTAATTTGTCACCACAAGCTATGGTGACAAATTACATAAAATGTGTTCATCTCAATCTTTTCAGATAAAAATATGTTATATGTTAACAATTTAAGTTGTGACTGAGGTGGATGGAGTAAGCAGTTGCACATCAGATGGTGTGATAACCTACCTATTTTTGGAGACTGACCATTTTCCATGGGGACTGTGTTTTTAGTGAAAGGTTGTCAATAATTGTGTCAATTTTGTATCCTGAAGTACAGTGCCTATGACAAATTCTGCCCACTTTGTGTCAAAAAAATTGACACAAATAAATTGATTATTTGGACCTAGTGCCAGCAAACGATTATGCCGCTTACTCCCTGGTTAGAGACTTGGACTGAGATGACGGCTAAACTAAGTACTCAGACTGGTTAGGTACCTATTGATTCGACTCTGAGTAAATCTATTAGAATCATGCAATCAAAATCCCTTGAATAAAAAAAAAATGATTCACCACCAAAACTTTTGATTCATGAATCATGATTGAATCAAAACCTGCATAGAAGCAAGGCTGATTGAATCAAAAGATTGTTAAATGTTGTTTCAATGTTGAATCAAACATGAATTGATCAAAATATATTTTTATTCTTTGAATTGGAATGAATCATTTCTCAAAATAGTTATCCATGAATCAAATGGTCATACTGGCCATCATCCCACAGCGTGTTAAATGTTACCAAACTTAACTATTTGGTTACTAAACTCAACTAATATGTCACTACACATCTTTCAAGACACTGTTATGTACCTGTTATGTTATTTAGAATGTATCTTAACAAACAAAAATCAGTAATAACTTCAGCAATGGTTCTCCCATTGGTTGGTAACACCCTGAAAGTCTCTAGAATGACAGCCCCATAATTCTCAAAATGTCAAAATATCAAGATTCATCCCCAAAATTCTCAAGATCTACTATTTTTGGTCACGTGGATCAGTGATCGCTTGTCGGCCCTTCAGGCTTCACAGTCGGGAGAACTAACAAGGTGTGTGCACTGCGTGCTTCGCGCATCAGACTACTTTAGCTTTTTTTCATACTCACCCTATAAATGTCAGGGATTAGAGAGTCAGGATTAGCCCTGGGGCTCACTTTAAAAAAATATTGCATGGAATCTTGAGAATTTTTAATCTTGAGAATTACGGGGGCTGACAATCTAGAGACTATTTGGAAGGGGCATTGCTGAAGCATTCGTCAGCTGTTTTGTAAACAAAGTTTTGCGATGAGCGGCGCGACTAATGCGGTGAGATAATAATTATTGAGTTAAAATTAGTTATAGTGTAAAATGTCTTGGGGAACCCCCTTTAGTTACTAAATGTACTATTTTCTATTGATTGGTAGATATATTATAGGGATTAACTAATAACTAATGGTGTAAATGTAGGAAGTACAGCAAATCAAAGATTGATTGAATCATTCATGTTCCAAAATTAATCACGATTGAATCGTTCCCCAAAAAGTTAAATCAATAACCAGTCTGTAGGTACAAACCAACAAAATATTCCATGAGCTATGAACTAATAACATCTTACCCACATATGCATGGAAATGAGAAGAAAGTAAACAAAAAATCCTACTTACTGGTCTAAACTTGTCGGTATCGGTGCTTGCTTCTCTGTCTCGGCAGCGCTCGTGATCGGTTTCGCTGGTTTCTGATTATAAATTTATTGAAACCTTAACCGAGTTTTACCACCGTGAGATATCGAATACAAAAACTCAACTTCACACAGTTTGGTGTATCACTTTTTACGCCAAGTTCGCTGTCGCATCCGCAGACCTCTCACATGTCACCACGCACCCCAACACTTCAAGCCGCGCCGTTCTTCTGCCGCTCTCTTCTTGGGAAAGTAAACAAAGCAGTGGATTTGGTAGTGACGGTGAAATTGTTTGAGTCGCGAAATAAATATTTCATTCATTGTCAGTTGTTGAATTTAATACACCAAACTAACGTATTTAATTTCTTATTTCAATTTGTTGGGGTAAACTTGAAATTGTCATATTAGAACAGGAAAATAATGAAATGCTTCCATTTCGATAGACAAATTTGTCGCACTATTATATACATCCCGTCTCGGTTTAAGAATAACATTTATTTTACAAATAAATGATAATTGATTCAAATGTTAAATAATTATTTCTGTCATATTCATTCAATATAGTAAATAACTCATTAAACTACACACAAAACAAAAGTTCGTACCTTTTCATTCTTAAGGTTCCTGAAATACGGAAAGAAGCGAGGCCGTGTGCGCAGCGCGGTTGTGGCAGTGCGGTAAATGTTATATTAATTTGCTATTTTCTTTGTCTCGCTATTATTTAGCGAATCTTTTTGATTAGGTACGTATATGCGTCATGAGCTATTCGCTGGTTTCTTTCTTATTCTTGTCGTTTGCTGTGGATTGATGATATTCGCTCGGGACATGTGTTGTGATGTGCGCCACTTTAGGCTCACGTCTGTTCAGCACGTGTGCGAGATGAGAACTGCGACATACTTTATGTGTTTATGAGATGATCATTTGTCTCAGTGCTTCGAATATTTACAATAACCCATCACTGTAAGAAATTCCCATTTTAGGATTTCCCTATGAACTTGTATTTCTCAGCATATGCTAATTCTGCTAAGGTCATTCAAAATATGTTAGGTACTGCCCCTGGAAAATGAAGAGACATTGTGGTGGCTTGTTCAATGGTGCAGAAATGTGATATTTACTGAAATATGCTGTTATAGGCCTGAATAAGTATTGTTTGTGGTCAAAGCATGGGACATAGCTTTGTTTGAGGCAGCCTGGGAATTTTTGACAATTTTCTGACCCTTTTGGGGCCAAACACCAAAGAACTTTGCTCTCATTTTGTTATGGAACTTTGCTCTTTTTCCACCTGATCTTGCCAACATTGCAGTAAAAATAAACTCAAGTTTCCTTATAGGGATTTATTATCTATTTCAAATCAGTAATTTTTACTTTCCAAGTAAAATATTTTAGCAAAAAATGAAAATAATAATTTTCCTTACATGAAAATTGTACTCTACGTATGTATTTTTACTGTCTGGGACCAGGTCATGAAACTAAAAATATAACACTGGGACTTTGCAGTTAACAAATAGTAGGTCATATGGTTATTGATTGCGGAATATAATGGACCATATGCATTTTGGATCAACTGCTATTTACATGGTCAGAACTCAAGAGTCTTTATGAACATCAGTTTTGCCTATATTTAGTTAAAGGGAATGTTTCACCTTTCTGAAAGTTGTCATATACACCCATGGTAGTACAAAATATAAAGCAAGTCCTGCTGAAAACAATGGTGATATTTGTTTCTTGAAAAGTCGCAACTTTATATTTATTTATTTTTTACATTTGGGGCAATGACACCATTATTGAGCTATAGAGAGCTATAGAGAATAGGCACAATCTTTGTAGACAATTCTGGCGACTTGAATACAAACAAGTATTTTGTTATCGTACTCACAGCAGGCTATGGCAGCAGGTAATCCAGTCAAGGTTTGATAAATATAAGGTGTTTTTCTCCTAGCACCAACAATCTTGAAGTTGCTGTCAGCCTATCAGCGGCGGCACTAGCCTAGATGCATTTTGCAAATTATAAATTTAATTGCTTAAAAATGGTAAAGTTTTGGGGAAAATGGTTTTAGTAATTAAGACTTCAATAATGGACCAAGATACTGGCTATCTCAGTTAAAAACCAATACCAAGGTGAAACATTCCCTTTAATGAGAGGTCTTCAGATCCATATTAGTTGGGAATCTGCATTTATGGCCCAGACTGGAAAGTTTTACATAGCAGTAAACAAGGCGCACCAGCCCATAGGTAGTGAAATCCACAACAACCCACACCAGAGGCCAGAAATGTGCACCAGTCTACACCACCACCAGATCAGCCAGTGATGCACACCAACCCATTACAATCATATAGAAAATGAGCTACATGAGATAGGTCACAGAACAATAATAGGTACTCATTGTTACACTATCCATATGAGATACATTAACACAAAACATATTTCCCATAAGCATAAAACAATTGTGAAAATTTTAACTGGTTACCATCAATTTTACTTTGTGATCATCATTTAGCAAGTAATGTCATGAAACCATGAGTTTTTGAAAGATGTTTGAGACACTTTAACATTAAAAAACACACTTCCCATCCATAGGGAATTTTTCATAAATAAGATCTAGAAATGAGTTTTTCCCACAATCCTCTGAATTTTAGCAGGAAATTTAGTCAGCTACATGGCAATCTTGTGTGGCAGTAATACCAATAAAATATATGTGATTTGCAATCATTGTTTATTTGTGTGCATGACAGGGCCAACTGTTGCCAGCAGCACAACATAGGTACCACACCATTACAAATCAACGCCACAAAGAATCTGCACAAGCTTCTCTGAATCTCCACCAAATCTGCACCAGCCCAGGCAGGCCCGCACTGACAAGACCTTGTTGAAAATGTGATACTTTGCAGTCTGGTTTGTGGCCACCAAATGGTTGATGAGAGAATGCCTACTGCTCCACCTTTGCAGTCTGGTTTGTGGCCCCCAAATGGTTGATGAGAGAATGCCTGCTGCTCCACCCAAGAAGAATGCCTTGGTTTAGATTTAAAAAAAAATACATTTAACTGCTCTTCTTTAGTATTGGCTTGTTTTAAGTACCTACCTGTATTTGCTCAACCAACATTATTTTTAAGTATTCTTTAAATAATTTCTGAGAAAATTCTGCTTTTCTAGCTTAGTTAATGCATTACAGTAATTGTGATGTGAGATACACCTACTGTGAAAGTACTGGAGCAGAAATGCATTCTGAAACCGAGTTGGAAGTAATTTTCCCATCCATATGATTTCAACCAATTTCATTAACTCTACATTTTTAACTAAGAATTGTTATTAGAATCTTTTCAAGTCAAAATAAAATATATAAATATAAATAATTCAAATTGATTGCTTTGCATCATTGGGGTAATTTGTCCTATCATTAGTATGAAAATATGATGTTTCACCAGAAACTGCTTGCAAAAATGTTCAAGATAAGAATATTATAAATGGATGTACTTAAAATGTGTCTTGCCTATTACAAGCAATGTAATATATGTATGTAGATATACTTCAAAAATGTTAACAGAATGGTTGTATTACAAAATTGTGTGGAATGGCAAATCACTTTGTTGCTGTGCTTGTATCACGCTGCATTCTGATCATGTTGCACCTATCCTTTGCACATGGCCATGGCCATTGCACATGGCTATTCTGCTTTGTTTGGACTTCTAATTTCAATTTTTGTTTTGTTTTGCAATATGAATTGCATGAATGAATGTCAAAAGAATTGAGGATACAAATATCAGGAAAATATGTATTTATTTTTCAGAATCTGATATACCTAATCAATGTTATATTATTATCCACTTTCAACCTTAAGTGGCTTCCACTCTTGCCTTTTCTGCTAATGTCTAGTTTGCACCCATTTACAGAATTGGGGACATTTTTCTTGGCTTAAGCCTCTTATAAGATAAAATTATAGTTTTGACAGTCTGCGTTCAGCTGTTTACCAATATTATCTCAGTCTCATGTAAATAACTGAATAAATACACTGTCCTCAACATAACTATTGTAGGTGTTGTATTTATATGGTTAGCATTTGGTCAGCTGTAGAATGCCTATGCTGATATCAAGGAGATTTCAAATGAATTCATAGTTCAGAATACAGTTATCACGATAGCCATATGTGGCTTCAAATCTGAGAGTGTTTGTCTTGTGCTGGCAGGTGATCGCTTCTGCGCAGGCGCAGTCCAGGCGCGAGCCGGCCATGTCTGAGCCGGCGCTGGACGAGCGTCCGGCGGACGCCGAGGCTGCTGGCTCTTCATACGCGCAGGCGCTACGTGGCCGCTCGCTGGCCGACGGCGGCGACACGGCTGACGAGTTCCCCGAGCTGGGCCGACCGGCCGCCGCCGACGCCGCCGACCACGACGAGTCCGGCGAGTGGAAACAGTCAAAGAACCGGCGCGCCGACAAGCGGCAGCAGGCGCGTGAGCGGCGTGACCTGCGTGTGCGCCGGGAGCGCCGCGAGCGTCCGCCGCGCGGTCCTCCGCTGTCCGCAGGCGCGGCGCCGCCACAGCCGGAGGACGGCGAACGGGCCGCCACCGGCGAGCAGACGGTCCAGGCGGCGCAGCCTGTCGCCGGCGACTCTGCCGGCTCTGGTGAGGACGCCGCCGTCGTCGACGAGACCAAATTCGTCGATGCTCCGCCACCGAAGGAGAACGCCTGGAGCAAAAAGCAGGCGGGGGCGGCAGAGCCAGCCGAGATGGCTCTGACTGCGGCCGCCGATGTAGCTGAGATGGCTCCGGCTGCCAAGGTGACGCCGGCTCCGGCTGCCAAGGTGACGCCGGCTCCGGCCGCCAAGGTTGCTCCGGCTCAGACCGCCAAGGGAGCTCCGGCTCCGGCTGCCAAGGTGGCGCCGGCTCAGGCCGCCAAGGTGGCGCCGGCTCAGGCCGCCAAGGTAGCCCCTGCCGCCAAGGTGGCTCCGGCCCCGGCCGCCAAGGTAGCTCCGGCCCCGGCCGCCAAGGTGGCTCCGGCCCCGGCCGCCAAGGTGGCCCCGGCTCCGTCCGCCAAGGTGGCTCCGGCTCCGTCCGCCAAGGTGGCCCCGGCTCCGGCCGCCGTGGCGCCAGTCAAGCCCGCCGAGAAGGCGGAGACGACTGCGGTGGCACGATCGGCAGTGGTCTCACAGACAGCCAACACAGGTCAGTCGAGTCGCCCCTTACCGCCTCTATGACAAGTCATTATCGTCTGTGTGCAGCTAATGCTTACAGCACACCTTTCCGGTGTGGAACGTGCGTGTGGTATTCCGATAGCGTGGTGGATAATCATATTTTCCAAACTACAAGCTAGGTAAAGAACATGCGCCGCCGAACAAAGAGCATTTAATAGGCTAGACTAGGCAAAGACAAAGAACAGAATTACCAAAGATTATTATTTGTGGATGCTCTTCTCAAATTTGCCATCATATCGACCATTGCCAAGTAGATATCAACAATCAACATGTCCTGCAGGGACGTGCTGATTTAAAATTGGTCTAGTGTCTGACTGTCATCATGTTCTGATAGATAAATAGTTGTTTACCATATTATTCGATAGACACATGACTCATAAGTTGCACCTGTCGCGGTTCATGCGTTAATTATTGCATAGGATATGCTATTTTCATTAATTGTATGACTGAATGGTTTCTTCAAATCATTGTTTTATAAAGTCCCGGGTGCATGTTACAATATTTCTTCTCTAAATATGACAAAAATTAAATAGGCAATGCTGATTCAGTGAATTGTTTGTCTCCATCAGCTCAGCCAAAGATGATTCCAGAGGATCGTTTTTTTGTGGTTCATGGCGCTGTAATGGATAAGCTGCCGCTCAGCAGATGTATTTTATTTCGCTTACAACCACTGAATCTGACGTCTTGGTTCCTATATTTTGTCACACAATGGTGCGCTGACGTTCGTTGGCGGCGTGTAACCTCTCGACCTTTACCGTTATCTGACGTTAGTGACGTCACAGACCGGAGTGCACATGCTGCACGTGGGTACGGACGCTCAGCCTTGGGCTCATTATAATTTACTCGTAGTAGTGGAAAACAATGAGAAAGGCATTACAGTTGCCGAGTTTGAGGATGGTACCTGGTGGCGGAACTTATGTCTGTGACCCGGTGATTTCCCAGCTGACTGTTGAGATGTACAGTGTAGAACATAAGTTCTGACCACTTCATCGACACCACCTCTGTCTCTGTCTGTCGGTGCTACACACAGTGCAATCCAATGCAATTACTGTAGCCCTCGCCTCCGGTATCAGGGGCGAGGGCATAAATAGTTTCATTAGATTTCACTGCGTGCAGCACCGACAGACA
>JARFNR010355098.1:0-10866 GCA_030323935.1 Semibalanus cariosus
AGGGCCCAGGACGTAGCCGTCGTTCTCACATTCCTCCTTTGTAAATGTGGGAGCGATTGGCTGTGGCCCATGGGCCTGCGCCGGTTCGCTGTCGCTCGATCAGCCAGTAGGTAGTCATCAGGGCTGTTGGCAGGCCATAGTCATTGGGCTCCCCCCACCTCACCCACATACCGCTGCGCTCATAAGGAGGCGCGTGGTGGAAGGTGCACTGAGAAACACATTTGAGCTACGCTTTTGACCTTGAGCAGTTATACCGACATGGTTTAATATGTGGTTTTACTACAGGAAGTGGGAGCCCCTCCGTAGACCCGTGTGCCTCCTGAAAGCATGACCGTCTTGGTGAGGAGGGCAACTGCGTTTCACACCCGGGTGTCGGAGACATCAGACTTTTATATCTTTTAGCGCAAGCTACTGGGACATGACATATCCGTAGGTTTAAGAATACGAACAACAACAAAACACCTGTCGGATCAGTACGCAAGTCCGTACTGTTGGGACACGTGGGTCCGGATAGGGGAGGAATCAGACAGAACCCGTCCATCCCTGAGCCATTCTTACCTATTACGTTTTGCGGATTTACATCTGAGAGTGTGTCCTGGGGAATACATCCGGAAGGACCTGGCCGGCGAGAGACGTTATTACTTGTGTTAATTTTTTGAGTTCGCTGTAAATGTTGAGCGTTCATACCAGATAACTAGGATGACCGAATGCCTCTGCTATAGAGCGCCGCTGCTCTTGTTTTTCGCTGTCTTCCTTGTTTGTACTGCGGGTCGAAAAGGCGTCAAAGGTTCCGGGGAGGTTAGTTGCTCGAGGAACGCACAGTTATACGGATCCCCAGCAAATCGAAGACACACAGCCTCAGTAGGTCTGCTCTTACACCCCGAAGGGTGTCCGGCTACCTTCCACACCTCCGTAGTTCCGGCAACCATCGGGTTGACATTGCAAGTGACACGTGTTGGTACACTTGGATGTGTCCGGCTACCCTTTCCACATTTCCGCACGTTCTGGCAACCATTGGATAGACATCGCAAGTGACTGTGGGGTACACTTGGATGTGTCCGGTTCCGTCCCGCCTGTTGGAATGTTACCTTCTGCGATGGACAGGCCACCGATCTCTGACGGCTGGCTCCCGATTTTTCATGGTTCACCGTTAACGGTGGCCTCAAACGCCTGGTTACCTCGAACTCCAACTGAACACTTTTCTTACCGAGTACGCACAAGGAACGGAGGGTCGGCATCGGGCACTTGGCTTTGACAAAAGGTCACAGGCCATCTGGTGTAACACGTTAGGTAGGAAGTTAAACTACCTGGTCAGCGACCTGACGTCTGCGACGTCTGACTCGAACGAGCTGAAGATTCTCAGCCGGAGTAACAACCTCAGGCTGGGCCATGGTGTTCATCCTGCGACGTAATTTCCACAGGCCTGTTGCCAATATCACCGCGGACGTGATATTAAGAAGCAGCAGAAGGGTGAATCCGGTAACCTGTCCTTCAGGATGGGTCGCCCACGTATAGGGATGATATGAGGATAGCTGGTTTCTCAGGTTTTGGTAGTGTAGGATGGTTTTGTTGAAGGTTTGGAGGTCCAGAGCGTTTTTCTGGATGTCTGAACTCTTAGTCAGGTGCTTCAAAAAGGCCGTGAAATTGTCCGGCACTGGCAATTCGATAGTGATATTTTTCCAGAGACTTATGGTGAAGTTCAATGAAAAGAGGTTAACAATAGGGGTATCTGGCAGATTCACCTTGAACTGTCCCTTGCCATTGACATAGCTCGGAACTTTGATCCGACCTAGGGAAGCCTCACACCCGGGCTGCAAACGAAAAGCCCCTGTTCCCGTGAGCTTATAGTGGCCCGTGTGTCCTGGGTGGGTTGCCTGATCTGAGCACTGAACGTTAAGCGTTCCCTTAGCGGCTCCGTAAAGCCATACCCCCATCCCGACATGTCGAAAGATCGGGCCGTTATGATATTGTACCTGTACTGGGCAGGCGTTTCTGGAGGGTCTGTCTGTAAAAAGCTCGTACAGGCAATTTTCATCATCAGGGGAGGGAGTTCTCACGGCACTGTGCAGGGAACATACCCGGGGATCCTCGCCCAGGCACTTGGCTTCTCTGTGGTCATTCATTGTAAAGAAGTTTATAGGGGTACCCGACTGCGCGGTGAAGTAAGCGGAACCGGTTTTCTGCATGGCCAAGTACGTTGCCTCAAAGTTATAGGTAAAGAACAGTTTTTCTGGAAACCCCGGGTGCACGATGGGCATGGGAATGGCTTCATAAAGCTGGTAGCGACTGGAGCTTTTCACAATGGGGATAGCCATGCAAAGGTTTAACCCCCCTTCGGTGCGATGGGTCTCAGTGGTGATGTAATGAAGGTAGGAGTAGTGGTCCTCGGCCTCATACAACAGCCTCCACCCTGACGGGAGTTTGCCTCCCAGGTCATCCAACAGGGACCTGAAGGCCGAACCTTCAAAGAGTTCCCACGCAAGTGTTCCCTCTCCCGCTTTGGCGCTAATCCTTCGTACAGTGTCGAGACCCTTCCAGGATTGGGAGATGCCCTCCCTGATTAGTGTCAGTGCGGATAACATCTCTAATCCCCAGCCAGTGAACTTTATCGCAAGGTCAAGTGAACTCGAAGCGTTGTGAAATGCCTCCAATGCTTTTGCCATTCCCCCGAGAGATGTCTGTAGACGTGCAACTTGGGCTCCGTTGTGGAGTGCCTGGATTGCCACAGATTTAATATAGCTGAACTGTTGATCGACCACGTGGGTAATGTTATTCCCTTGGTTAGCCAGCTCATTGATCCTTGAGGATAATTGGTTGACCTCTTTCTCGGTACTGAACCCAAAAAGATATTGTCCCACATTACTGACCACGTTAATGAGACCCCTACCTTCCCTCACTTGGGTTTGACCAACAGTTCGTTTTATCGTTTCAATGTCGGTTTGGTAATTTGCCAAATCCTGTTTGAGAGACGTTGTCAATTTTTCCCACAAGGTATGCAAGGTTGTACTCAGCTTAAATTTCACGGCTAAGTTGTTGGAAGAGGCAGATCTAGGAGTGGCAGATCCCAACGCTTGAGTTATTTCGCGCTCAATGTTGCTCATGCGTTCCTCCACCTGATCTATCTGGCCCTGAAGATTAAGGTGGGCCTCTTGATACGTCACCAGACTAAGAGAGGTGCAGACAGTCCAGTCCGAGCCCGTCACAATCACTTCACCAAGGGGTCGGAAATAGACCCCGTGGTGAAGCTGAAGTTCCACCTCTGGCCCGATGGGAGCGTCGCCTGCGACGATCCCGCTTGTCAGCAGGATCCATATTGTCCGTGCTATCCTAAAAAAAACATACACACTTCTTAGGGACTATACCGGTCGGGAGGTCGTCGTGTCCTGCGGGGCCTCTGGTGCGCCGGGGTTGGCCGCACCGGGATGGTGGCGTACCGCTCCTCATCCGTGGACGCTCTATCTCCCTCTGACAGGTAGTCATCCTCTGTCGAGCTTGGAGAGTCCTCCGATACCGACTGGTCCTCCTCTGGTGAGCTGAAATGGAAACCATCTGCCCCAAGGGCCTCGAGCACATTCGTCACCCCACTGTCGGGTCCCACGTCATCGCTGACCCTGTCTGGGGGTGCGTGATATCTTCGTCTGGGGATCCCCGGTTCCGTCGTCTCGTCCTGGGTCCCACCCTCGGGATCCGTTTCCGCAGTCAGCGGCTGGATAGGCGCTCTGCGCGTGTCAGAGACGGTCGTCCGAGCATTTCTGAACGCCTTGGCTGCTGCCAGGCCCTCCCGATACACATGTGAATCTGGTTGGGGCTTCAGACGGTTACAATGCACTTTTTCCGGAGGTTTTTTGGACCCGGGTTTCCGCACATCATAGGTGAGGCCATTGTCGTGCGTTCCCACCACGACATACCCTGGTTCCCACTTTTTCGTCAACTTGGCGGCATTGCCGGGTTTGATGACAGGGCGGTACAAGTACACCCGATCCCCTATCTCAAAGGACTTGTCCTTTGCCCGCTGGTTGTACCTTTGACGCTGGTATGAGCGGGAAGCCTTTTGGTTGAGGATTACTTGCGTAATCGCATCAAACTGACGCTCTTTGAACTGCGTAACCAGATCCTCTAACTCTGCGGAGTTAGAGGAAGGTTCCGCTCCCAAAGCCTGTTCGATGGGCAGTCTGAACTGTCTACCGAACATCAGAAAGGCTGGACTCCATTTGTTGCTGCTCTGGAGGGTGGAGTTGACAGCAAACTGGGAGGCACCGATGAACATGTGCCACTCCCGCTGTGTTCTTCCCAGGGCGGTGGCGATCATGGTTTTAACCACACCACACATTCGTTCCACATTAGAGTTGGCCTGGCTGTGATAAGCCGATATGAAAATATGCCGAACTCCTAGCAGGTTGTTGATTTCAGCCAAGAGTGTCGCCCGGTACTGGGGACCGTTGTCTGAAACGAGGTTAAAGGGAATTCCTAACCTGAAAAACGTGGCTACAAGGGCTTGTGCCACTGTTGCTGCCGTCGTGTCCTGAAGAGGAATAAGCTCCACGAACTTCGTGAAGGCGCACACAATCAGCAGGATCCAACGATGTCCCTCCGCTGTCTCTGGAAGAGGTCCTACCAGATCAGTGTGCACTGTCTCCCAGGGTCCATACGAGGCTGGAGTGACCCCCAGTTTGGCGGGTCGAGCTCGGTGATTCTGCTTGGTACTGTGACATTTCACACAGCTATCACAGTACTCGTTGACATCCTTGGTCATTGAAGGCCAGTAGAATCGTCTTTTGAGTCTGTCGAGGACCGCCCTAGCGTGGTAATGTCCTGCCATAGGATGGCTGTGACACTCTGCGACCAGCTGGGGAGCTAGCGCTCTGGGTATCACTAAGCGGGGTGTGACGGTGCCTGGTGGTTGATAACATAGAATCCCTTCGGTGTTAAGATGGTAACTGGGTATCGCTTTCCATATGGCTGGGGTTCCCTTGGTGGCTTTCCCTTCCAAAATCTTTATGAGCGGGTGCCACAGAGGATCCGTTCGTTGGAGCTGTTTGAGGTCAGAAGGTGCTTCAGTTGTGGTCTCACCCGGAGCCGCGGGGGTAGGTGTTTCCGGTGCTACTGCTTCTCCACCGGGCGTCTGATCTCTGGTTGATGGTCTGGAAGTACCCGTCGGGAGTGCTTCCTCCGTGGTGGCTGCTGGTGATGCGGCTGTCGAGGGTGCGTCCTCCGCCGGCGCTACTGGTGGTGCAGCTGCCGAGAGTGCCTCCTCCACAGTCGCTGCTGGCGACGCAGCTGACGAGGGTGCGTCCTCCGAAGTCGTTGCTGGTGACGCAGCTGATGAGGATGCCTCCGAAGTTGTAGCTGGTCCCTCGTTCTCGGTGGACGTCGCTGGGATCAGGGCCGCTATCCCGACCCCAATGTCTGGGTCGTCCGTGGCCACTTCCTGTTGGAACTCTTTCCAGTCAACCTGAAGTGCGCCACGGGATAGTGAGTCGGCCACCACATTCTTGGGCCCTGGAACGTACCGGATGGTCATATCGAGTCCCTGCAGTGCCAGCTTCCATCTCTCCAGTCTTGTGTTTTGGACGCGACCCTTTTGGGCGTGACTGAGCACATATTTCAAGGGAGCGTGGTCGCTTTCAAGAATGAAAGGTCGGCCGTGTAGATAGTAATAAAATGCCTGAACGCATGCAACGATGGCTAAGGCCTCTTTTTCTATAGTGCTGTAATTGATTTCTGCCGGTTTGAAGATGCGAGAGTAAAAGGAAATTGGGCGTCTTTCTCCCTCTGCGTTTTCTTGGCTAATCCAGCCACCGAGTCCCTGGTCGCTGGCGTCTGTAGCGATGATGAAAGGTTGGTCGTCGTTGTTGAACTGAGGATACACCAAAATGTCCGAGCTCACCAGTGCGTGTTTCAGAGCGCAGAATGCAGCCTCGCATTCAGCGGACCACTTGAAGTGCACCCCCTTTCGGGTGAGTGCGTTTAGTGGTGCTGCTATGGTGGCAAAACCGGGAACATGCTTCCTGAAGTACGAGCACAAAGCTACGAAGGATCGAATGTTTTTCACTGAAGTCGGTGTGGGGTACTCACTGATGGCGCGAAGTTTAGCAGGGTTGGGTCCCACTCCCTCCGGCCCGATGTGATGTCCCAGGAACTTCAACCCGTTGGTGGAGAACAGGTGGGTTTTGGATGGTTTCAGTTTTAGGTTGTTTTGACGTAGCCTATCCAGAACTTTGCGCCACGTGTTTAGGTGGTGTTCGAACGTCGGGCTATACATGCACAGATCATCAATGAATAGAACCAAGCCCTCGTCTGACAAAAGATCTTCGAAGATCTCCATACCCAGCCGTGCGAACGTGAACGGGGCTTCAGCCAGCCCCATACTAAGCACGCGGAACTCTAACTTTGCCCACGGCAAAACGAAGGCTGTCTTGTGTCTGTCTTCCTCCTTGATTGGCACTTGATGGAAGGCGGCTGCCAGATCAGAAGAACTGAACCATTTCGGTTGGTTCTCCCCGATTTTTGCGAGCAGCTCGTCAGGGTTGGGAAGAGGGAACGTCCGTTTCTTGCTGATAGCGTTTAGCTTTTGGTAATTGACACAAAACCGGAGACTTTTGTCTGGTTTTTCCACCAAAACCACGGGCGAACTGTACTCTGAATGGCTCTTTTGGATTAACTTTTTGTCGATCATGTTTTGGATGATTTTCTTGACCTCAGGTTCGAGGGCTTTGGGTACCCTATAGGGCTGTGATACCACAGGATCATCCGTAAACGTCTTGATGTCGTGGGTGATTCTAGTGCACAGTCCCAGTTGGTCCCCTTCCAACGCAAAGCAATCCCTGTATTCCCACATCATGGCTTCAACTTGCGACCGCTGGTCAGTCGAAAGATCACCATACTGAAAGGTGTTTAGGAACTCCTCCCGTTCTGTTTCTGGAATAGACTTGGGGTGGTCGGGAGGGTCCTTCCCTGGGTCCGGTCTCACCTTCTGTCTCCCGCCCTCGACCTGGCCGGTGGGGTGGCCCAAGCTGTCCCCGTCGGTCGTCTCTCCTTGTCGCTCCTGTTCTATGGCAGCAATGACCTCAAAGAAGGGCTGTGTGTTGGCTGATGTCAGAAATCCGAGGTTCTCGTCATTCTTGAAGGTGTAGCCGAGGTCGGTGGCGTTTACCACTGCGATGAGGAATCCGCCGTCTTGCAGCTGCTGAGAGTCTAGTAGGCAGCCGAGGGCCCGTAGCTCCCCTGTCTCTCGTGCCGTAGGATGAAACTCCAGGTAGTCCTTGGGTGACTTGACCAGGTCCTTGAGAGCTCCCGGCGCGGCCTGGGCCTTGATGAAGGTTACCGCCTGTGGTCCGAGGTACTGGTGCCGACCCGTGGCCGTCACTGGTATGGTAGCTGAGCAGGGCTGGTTGTGTTTGGCGTCGAACAGTCTGACCTGGTTACCGCTAACATGCAACAGGAAGTTGGCGAGATCATGGTGGACGTTCAGACGTGGATCAGAGAGAAAATCAAGCCCCAAGATGGCTTCATACGGTTGGAGGTTTTGAACCACCTGGAAGCGGTGTGTCAACGATAGGTCTTTAGACAAGTGGAAGGTCACTTCCCCTGACCCGACTATGACGAGAGGTTGGCCTGTGACTGATTTTAGTAGGATCTCGGAGGGTTGCAGGGGTTGACTCGACATCTCCTGATATGTCTGTTCATCCAATAGAGAGTGTGAGGCGCCGCTATCTACCAAGGCATATACTTCGTGTGAACCAGACGCGAGAAGCGCTAACTGGTGGGTCGGCGTGTGGGGTGGCCAAGCGAGTTTTTTGAACACCGGTTGGCGGGGTGGCCGGGCTGTTTGCAGCGGGCACATACGATGTTGGTGCAGGATGCGGGTGGATGACCGTCCCCGCAGATGTAACACAGATGACAGTCGAACTGCAGGTGTCCCATCTCCCCACACTGAAAGCAGCGAGGCCCGGCTGTCCTGTTTCTACGTTCCAGGTCGGGATTTCTGGCCCTCGGACCGTCCAGACCTCTGGGATGACTCTGCTCCTGCTGGCGTCCCGGTCCGCCTGGACCTCTGAACCGGCTTGGTTCCTGATGACGTGTCGGCTGTCGTCGAGGCGTGTTGTCTCGGAACGAGGAGTCGTTGGGTCCGGTGACCTCACCGTTCCTGTTGGAGATCGCGGGGCTGAAGAAGGCGTTGATGCTTGACCTCTTGAAGTACCGGGCATTGACCTCCTCTAGGTGAGCCGCTACATTGACAGCTTCCTCAAAGTTGTCTATTTGTCTCTCTACGACCGGACGGCTCAACATGGGAGGTAGCCCCGATACAAATTGTTCCAGAGTAATGCGGTTTAGGATACCTCTCTGGATAGCCCGCTGTTCGTTGGTACCCAAGTCGCTTACGAGCTCGGGGTATGCCAAGCGGGCGAGTCGCTCCACTTCCTGAGCAAACTGTCGCACTGGCGTCTCACGGCCCATGCGAGCCGAGTGAAGTCGGTTGACTTGCCTGGTGGGGTCAACTACTCCTCCATACTGCCTGAGAAGCGCCTGTTTTACTCTAGGCCAGTCAAATTGGGAGGGACTCAGCCGGTCCCGTAGACCCTCCAAGAAATTTACCACTTGGTTACCAACCCGCAGCGGTAACAGGGAAACCATCGTGTCGTCCGCAGCCCCGGTGAGGCGGAGGAGAAGGTCTACCTTCTGCACCCAATCCGTGATTGCAGTTTCGTTATATTCACCTTTAAATGTAGAAAGGTTACGTAATATAAAAGCGTCGTGGTGGTGGCCCTGTGACCGCCCTGATTCGTTGGGTAGAAGAAGTGCATTGGAGTCTAAGCCCTCCGTTCCTGCCCCACTCAGTTCATGTGGACGGGACTGACCTGGTCTGGCTGCGTTCGGCACCGCTGGAAGTGCTCGTCGACCATTTACCCCGGCGTCAGTGAGTCCTCCGGTCTCTGGTACTTCATAATATTCCTCGTCTCCCCCCGCACCAAGCTGTGCCGCGGCTGGGCCTGCCGCGTCCTCCACCTTTGCTGTCTCCTGGACAGAATTCTTGGCCGGGTTTCCCATTGTGCTAGAACAAGAGAGACTCCTTGCATCTGACAAATGCCTGGAAGACACAGCCTACTCTTCTACCCTGTGTCTTCTCCGGTTATTCAACAACGTTAATTGACGATATGACATCTACTGGTATTTGCTGATCAGGCATAATAGAGTAGCGCGCATGCCCTGGGGTGTTGCTATCCCCTACGCTATTGGCCCCGTGGAAGGAGGTAGGATTTGCATTGATGCATCAATGTTGGTTCCACGGCCAGTCATTCCCAAAAACCCGCAACCGGTGGCAACCAGTTCCCTATATTCACACCAGTAACGGCTAACATCCCTAAATAATTGTTGCTGGTGGCGGACCTCTCTATGTCCATTGTGTTGCACCGACCTCCGGGTCGTGCGGAACTTTTATCGATGCAAGGGGTCTATTATGATGTGCCAAAGACCTCCCGTCCATCCACCTGTTTAAAGTAGCGATTTGGGTCTGCATGCCTCTGCAAGAGAAGGTTGCAAAAAAGACCGTAACCGATACGGACGGATGCATAGATGTCGTCTATCAACGGTTCACCCACCTGTTTAAAGTATCGATTTTGACCTTGATACCCCTTCTAATATGTCTGGAAGGAAGTGATCAAGGACAATACCTAGGCAAACTGATGCGTCAACGTCATTAGCAGAGGGTTCTCGACTGTCATTGTGATATCACCGGTCCGCCGAGGCTGTGGTCCCGTCCACCCCTTCCAAGCCGGAGAGAGGTTTTCGAGTCCGTCACCAAGGCGAACTGATGCGTCAACGCCATTGGGGTATACACAAAAATGGGGAAAAGAGTCTCAAACGTTAATACGAGCCTTACTCTCACCCTCTGGTTTCGTCTGTGCCCTTGCACGTCACGGTCTGCCCTGTCGGTTTATCGTAATAAGTTATCTGTCGCGATCACTTCTATATTCGTCATTCGATACACTGTTATGTCCCCTTTTATTTCGTCATTTGATACCCTACATGTCTCATTTAACTAGTCATTCGAAACGTCATCATGTCTCTTTATTTCGTCATTTGATATACCCGATACGTCATATGTATTTCGTCCTTTGATACCTCATCACATACACTTATTTTGTCATTTCATACTCTATGCGTCTCGTTTTTAACTCGTCACTTCTTCGTCATTTGTTCGTCTTTGTCCTGGTCCTCTAGTTCTTCCATGGTGTCTGACAGAGGGCTTGGGACGGCTTCGTCGTCCCAATTCTCTGTCTCTTCCCACGGGGGAGCACATTCGACGGGGCACACCCGATAAGGGGTGGACCCCGCCCAGGTTTGCTCGTCGTCGTCCGTGTCCTCCCATGGTCTTTGGGCTTCGTTTTCTGTCCAAGGTATACATGAGGGGACCGGGGAGGCTAGTTGGGTGGCCTCCTCTGTCGTCCCCCCAAAACCTGACTTCGAAGCCCGGTCGTTAGAGTTGTCAGACCTTGGGACGAAAAAATGTGTCAGCGTCGGAAGCGTCATCGTTAGTGGGCGTCGATTAGTCGTCACGAGAGGTAACACATCACATTTTGTCTCCGGTCATTCCTTACATAATGAAACAGTACCCTTGTTCATTGCTACGACGTTACTTTATACCACTCAGTTATAGAAACTATACGATTTGATTCTTATGGCGAATGGCATTTAATTATGTAATGGTTGATGACCCTGAACCGTCCGTTAAACAGTTATACCCACTCGGGGCCGGTATCTAATAACCTGGAAAATCATCTATGGATCGGACGGAACGTACGTAATGCAATGATACCTTAACGCTGTCCATTACGGCGGCGTTTAAGTATCCATGTTGGAGACTTG
>JARFNR010355762.1:0-17393 GCA_030323935.1 Semibalanus cariosus
GAGATTTGAGATTGAGGGCACACTTCCGAGTTTCGGGGCGCCCTTCCGAAGTTTGGGGTGCTTTTCGGGCATCGGGGGCTCCCTCCCCGGAATTGGGAGCGCCCTCCATGGGTTTGGGGTCGCACTATGGATTTGGATGCGCCCACCTCAGATTTGGGCGCCCTTCTCAGATTCGGTGTACATGCTTTATCTCGTTCGAGAGCGCGCTTCCAAGTTTCGAGGACACCTTTCCGAAGTTTGGGATGCTTTTTGGGTATCGGGATACACTCCCCGGAATTGGGGGCGCCCTCCATGGTTTAGGGGGCGCCCTCCATGGGTTTGGGAGTGCCCTCCATGGGTTTGGGGGCGCCCTCCATGGGTTTGAGGTCGCCCTCCATGGGTTTGGGGGCGCTTGCGGCGCCCAGATTGCGCCTTCGGCGCAAAACTAGTGCCACTGCGCCTTCGGCGCAGGGGCGCCAATTTCCATTGAGGGGGCTGCCAGCCCCGTTGCCCCTGGATCCGCCCCTGGCTAGCGGCGACGCCCCTGTTTTTTCGCATCAGGTTTATTATACCTGCAGCACCTCATTGATAAAAGGAAAAATTAAGATAAACATGAGTAGAAGTATGATGTTTGCAGAATTTTGAAAAACAAACTCACTTTCGATGTTTTATGTGCAAAATAAGCTCTTTTTACGGAACGTGAAGATCAGCCACGCCAAATTTGGGGAGGGGTGAGGCGCCGCGCCCCGGTCCCGAAGTTGGGGGGGCAAGCGCCCCCTCTGCCCCCTCCCTCTGTTCCCGGACCCCTGGCTTAGCCCAAGTCATTCCAATTCAGTTTGTTTGTCCTAACAGTTCCCTGACAAGAGGACCTTGGGGAGTTCACCTATCTAATGGATGCAATAACGTTTTATTACATAATTATTATTAATCGTTTATTCTTAACGTTTATCAATATTACATTCTGGCTTTTCATTTAATTTCAGTGTAATTAGATTAATAAGTATTTTAAATCATTTTTAATTATGTATTTAATTACCTACCCTATAAGCTATATAACAATAACAGCAATTCGTTGATATCAATCAGTCTTTCGCTATGAAATGGACGTGATCAATTATATCCACTTCGGGAGACTTTGGTTAATAGTTCTTTAAATGCAGCTGATGACTCTTATCATATTATACACATTCTTCGAATGACATTTATTTGGTCCATTTCAATTTGTTAAGCAGATATTACTATTTTTTAAATCTCGGTAATATTAATAACATCATTGATTGATCTTACTGAATCTCGGATCAATTATAATGGTATCCCGATTCTCGGCGCATACGTTAGATGAAATTCTTCGCATGCTTTATTTGTCAGTTAAAAGCCGTTTCCCGGTTGGTTTAGAACCTATGTAATGCGTCTCCACTCTCCATGCATCAATTGCATCACCCATCCGACTTATCTCCCGCCATGAATGGACTGACAAATGTCAACACTGTCAGTGACACCGGGGCGGCGCTCAGCCCGTCAGCGCCCCTGGCTACAATGCTATGGAATGTGATACGACCGGGGCGTTTTGGCAACAAAGGATAGTTGAATGTCAATGTGGGACTAATTAATCATACCTGTTTGACAACCAACATCCAGTGCAACCTACACACTTTGTTCGCTATTTAGTGGTTTATGCAAATGAGGTACTCTGGGTCTGGACATCACATATATAATGTGTTTTAGTTAGAGTAGTGGTTCTCGAGTAGAGGCTAACTAGGCACCCCATTTTGGTAATGGAACCTTCGGACGGGTTATTAGTGACTGCGCAGCTAAGACATAAATTATAGCTGGTCCATTCGGTGATGCATACGCCTACCTACTTGTGGCATATTTTACATAAGTCACTGAATGTTGATGGGTAAGCACAATTGGTCGGCCTCTGTTCTGGAACACCGCCCGCCCCGGTGCAGTCGTGGTCGACTTACATGTGTGTGATGGAGGTGAGAGCACTGAACGATCCGACCGGGATCCGTGACAGGTTGTTGCCATAGAGACTAAGCACGCGGAGTGAGCGCAAGCCCTCCAGCGCGCCCGCCTCAATGCACTGCAGACGGTTGAAGCTGATGATCCTGTCAATAGAGGTCGGGGTAGTTCAGGAACTCGCCGCCAGGGGCGCTGCCATATGAGACACCGTCGTAGTAGCAACTGGATTGTTTGTGGTCTGTGGATACCATCTGGACATGACATTCCAATTGCCATTCAATGCTATCGATGAATCGATGGGTAGCTGGGCATGTTCGATAAGTTTGACTTATATAAGTTCGAATTGTCGAATTATACTGGTCACTTTTAAACGGTCCGCTGATCGGCGTGACCCCTGCGCGACTCACAGCGTCTCGAGGTTCTCCAGCTGAGCGAACGTCCCGTTCTCGATGGCCACGATGTGGTTGTTGCTGAGGTCGAGTCGTTTCAGCGCCCGCAGATGACGTAACTCCGATGGCGTCACAGTCACCAGCTGGTTCACGTCCAGGTATCTGCCGGGGGAAACGCAAAATGTTGAAAAACACTGGTTCGGCTGGAAGCGATAGACAGTCACTGTGGGTTGGATAGCGGCAGTGTCTTGTCTAACAAGTCGATGTGGCAATTTGGCTGGCCATGAAAATCTGTTCAGCTCGGCCGTCTGTGTCATTTTAGTGCGGTGGTGTGACTGATGCATGGTTTGGCCGTGTGAATCGGTTTAGTTCCATGGGTCAGTTCAGCCGTGTGACTCAATTCGGTTTAGCCGTGTGGCTCAGTTCGGTGTATCCGTTCGGCTATGTTTCAGTTCAGTTCAGTTCAGTGTAGTTCAGTTGAGTCAGTGACTCTGGGTTCTGCGGTGTGACTCACAGTTCGGTGGTGCGGCTCGAGATGCCTCCGGGCAGGTGGGTCAGCTTGGTCTTGCTGCAGCGGACCACAGTGCCGACACAGGTACAGCCGCGGGGACAGTAGTCGGTGGCCGTGCAGCTGCCGTCTTCCAGCTCACCCGCTGATAGGGGGACACAGTGGGCACGGTCACCCGGGAGGTCACGTGACCACAGTACAGAGGAATATACAGGCACAGAACACGGGCAAGGGGTTGCTAAGATTTAGCGCGCATTTAATTGGGGGACCCGGATACTATTTAAATACTGATTTAATTTATCAATGTTATTACTTGTAAGTTATTTGCATAGCAAGAACGGTTAAAATATCAAATATTAAACAAATCTGATAAAAGATGAAATATTGGTATGCCACCTTTCGTCGCCTAAACCATGCAAGTTCACAGAAAATGTCAAAAGCTCTGGGAGAGCTGAACTTCTTCAGCGGCCTCGGGAGATGAGGTCACGGGTGTTTATGCCGGTGACCAGAGCATGTCAGGCGTCTCTCACCTCCGCACTGAAAGTCGTCCTCGGAGAGGTGCGTGAGCGGTTTCCTCCGCAGCCGGTCGGGCAGCTCGCATGTCGGCGAGCCCATCTGCAGGTTGTCCTTCAGCTTCACCTTGAGCCACTGGGTCATCCAGCGCATGCGGCAGTCGCAGGCCAGCGGGTTCGACTGCAGGTCACTGCAATCACGTGCGAACGATGGTCGGGGTCCGCTCAGAGAGGAGAGGCGGGGGGAGACTGTTGGACGACAGCTGCTGAGTCAGGCTGAGGTACCCATCGGCCGGCGGTCAATGCCACTGTTGATGGTGTGGAAACGAAAACAAACGATGGCCAGTGTGTCATTAGCTCAACAGGTGCTCTTTATAAGTCGTTCAAGAACGGGACCGCTGAACGGAACTGGCGTTTGGTGAGGTGAAAGCCACTTATCATTCGGTGATATCTCTGCAGATAGATGCAGTCATTATTTCAGTAATATTTGCACAGCTAATAGATGCAGTCATATCGGTACATTTTGTTCTATGCTACCCCACCGACTAAGTGAGCCGCTATGGTCATCGCAATTTGCAACTTCCGTCCTAGCAGCAACGTCTGAGTCGACTTACAACGTCTCCAGCCGGCTTAGGTGTTTGAAGGCGTTGCTCTCCAGACAGCTGATCTTGTTGTGGTTGAGGGCCAGCAGGCGCAGCTTGCTCAGACCCCGCAGGGTGCCAGTCCGAATACGGGTCAGCTCGTTCTCCGACAGGATACTGAAACGGTACAGTAGTTACTGTGCTGTAGCGGGCAGTGACCCGTGTAAAATGCTGAGAGACAGACGAAAGGAACATATAGTACCGGACAGCTATTCGGTTACAGTACAGAAGATAAGCATTGCGTCAGGGTCTGTCCCTTGGCTACTGCACGGTAGCCGGCAGTCCTGCGAAACAGACATGATACGTCATTGCATTAACAGGTGGTGTCCCCATTGTTGGAGAAGCGAGCGACAGGTCAAATATGACTCCTGTGCATATCGCACTAACCTATTTTATGGGAATGGGAAAAGGATTCCAATTAAATAGATTGAGCAATGTGTCAGACAACCTTTCGAAAGTATGATTACCAGCGACAAGAAAAATCGCACGTATATTACCAGTGCGTCCGTTTATGTTACAACAGACAGACAGGAAGCGAATAGCTGATCACAGTAATCAGATCAGACGTGTATCACAACACTGAATAAATGTGGGAGGGATTACATGGCTGACGTCACAGCTACTCACAGTTCTTCGAGCGAGTTCATGTTGTTCAGGGCGCCATCCTCGATGCTCTCGATCAGGTTGACCCCGAGGTCGAGTCGCTTCAGCGCGCGCAGGTCGGAGAAGCCCGGCCGGGCCCGAACCCGTGAAATCTCGTTGTTGCTCAGGATGCTACCGGTTAGACAGAGTTGAGGTCCCCGTGATGTTAGACAGAGTTGAGGTCAACACTGGAGACAGACTTCGGACGTCCGAGCAGTGTGTGAGATGTCGTCACAGACTACCTACCGAATATGAATCCGATGCAGATGCAATATGACACGGTATCAGAAAACGGCGGTAATACAGGTATTTATAACTAAACATAAAAGCATTCTGGCGCTCGCCGATACGTATTCCAGTCGTGCTGGGGTTCGTTCCCTCTACTGCAGCCGACGGGAATAAACTCTGCAACGTGGATGACTAGCTCATGACGCCATCAGTGTGGAGATCAGATGATATCACAGAGCTAAAAGGGAGATTAAATGCAGCACAGCATGTTTGTTGGGGGGGGGGGGAGGCGTGTGGCTCGGTATGGATATCACATGTATGTACTCACAGCTGTGTAGTGGTGCCGGGAATGTGATCCGGGATATTCTTCAGCGCGCGTCCGGAGCAGTCCACGGTGGTGCCGAAACAGACACACTTGTCCGGACACTCGACCGTCTTCAGGAGGCACTCGTGGTACGGCGAACTCTCGTCCTCCTTGGGACCTGGAGGGCAGGCCGGTTACCGTTTCCGTTCGCCATTCCCCGGCGGTCACGTGTGTCGCGATACCACGTCGGTCGGTCAGGTAATCAAAGTTACAGCCCAGGCAATCAATATTTTATGGCCGAGGAAAGAAATGACTAATTACGATGTCCAGTTTATTGGCTTTATAATTTCATAGGCTATCAACGACTAAATGATTATCAGTCGGGTGCTTGTCAAAGAAGTGACCTGACTGTAAAACATACTCGTCAAGCTTGATTATGAGCCGACTCAATTGGTCAAAGTTATTTGTGAACATGATTGTGGCTAGTATCAGAGTTCAACGAATGAAACTTCGTTGTAGGTAGAGTACATCACGTTTACGATGTAATTTGATGCTGAGAGAGTAGGAGAGTGAGATATAAATCGTCAAATATACTGTTCATTTATCTGAATTAATTCCTTTGACCGCTGACACTTATTGGAGCCCTTTACAACGTGTAACACTGTTATTTGAGCGTCATGAAATTCGACGTGGCCATGCCCAGCATGCCCAGTCTATAAATTAGGTATTTAACACTGCCCCAAATTTTAACCGCTGGGCTAAAAATCGTCTGACCCAAAACTGGAAACCCACCACCGGCACCAGTTTCGAACACGCTTCTTCGTGGCCAAATGACGAGGAAGGGTTTGTGTCGTGAGGCAGCTGA
The DNA here is from genome assembly GCA_030323935.1 of Semibalanus cariosus. Lineage (NCBI taxonomy): Eukaryota > Metazoa > Arthropoda > Thecostraca > Balanomorpha > Balanidae > Semibalanus > Semibalanus cariosus. Next base: position 6,034 of record JARFNR010355762.1, read on the forward strand.
CGGTCAGCTGACGTCATCAGCCACCTCAGTGAGCACTTACATCCGCTGCTCCCACGGTAGTTCTACTCACACTGGAGCTGGTTGATCTGCAGGGCGGCCAGGCGGCGGCGCTGTACCCGCCTAGGTCCGGCGCAGCGCACGCCGGAGGTTTCCACCGGCCGCTGCTGGACGAACGACACCAGCCAGGCCAGGTGACAGTCGCACACGAACGGGTTCCGACCCAGGTGACTGCCGGATGAGGATGTCATCGTCAGTATCACGGCACGGGCACCGTAGCAAGGCAGTCGGGAATACAACATGGCGTGTAGTCAGATATTGTCAACAAGACATGCAAGTGAATAGAATGCATCCACAGCGAGAGATATGCGCAATGCAATGAGACTGGACTATTGTGAACATAATTTGTGCTCTTGTCTGACATGAGTGGTCGTTCGATTACTACACACAGAAAGTCAGTACACAAATCAAATAGTGTTGCGTCTCTGGCATTTCATGGGTCACGATCGTTCGTACGTTACGTCTCCACTCTCCATTCGTTACTTCTTCGACATTGCACGGGTTACGGTCCACCATCTGGTTACGTTTCTGGCATTGCAGAGAAGCTATACCGAACTTACGATCCACCACTCATTAGTTACGTGTCTGAGACCCTGCACGGGTGGCCGTCATTCGTCACGTGTCTGGCAGCCGCGGGGATCCGTGTATCCCTATCTCTCACCAGTTGCCTCAGCTCCAGATACCATTAATCACCCAGTTTGAAAATAGTTCATTAACATTGAGCAGTTTACGCTCGTCATCCTCCGAGGGAACTCTTCGTGGGTGGATAAAATTCCAGGCGAAACAGCCAGTCAGCAAGCGTGAAGGTAGAGCGTGCATTCGTATCACTTCTCACAGTGGTGAGCCGAGTCAAGAGTACCGCCCGGGATCGGAACGCGCGCACCTGAGCCGGTGGGCGGCGCTGGCGGTTTGTCCGGTGGAATCTGAACACCGCCCCGTCAGACGCTCGCGTTCCGTCCAGAGCCTTCACACGGCCACGTCAGACGGCGCGGTGCCGGGATCCGACCGGCGGCGCTTCATTCAAACGTTAAGCCGACCCGGAATCCGGACACTCCCTTGAGCTGTTGTGTCCCGGAATCCGGGCGATTTCATGAGCCGTTCTGCCCCGGAATCCGGACACCCGCATGAGCTATGCCCCGGACTTTGGGCACTCGCAGAGCCGCTGTGCCCGCCGATCGCCCACGGTTCCCGCTCGCCCCCGATCGCGACCACTCGGCGCCGCACGCCAACACGCTTTCGCCAGTTTTCTGAAAGCATTCTTCGTTGTTTTTCCTTTCTGCTGATATCGCAACTAAGCGGGTGATGTTGAAGGGCTAATGCGGCCTGTAAGCGACATTCCCGCCCGTCATGCCACGGAGGCGACATGAAAATATGGAAAGCATGACCTATATTTCCTCGTTCGATTAAGAAATAATGGATTGCGAGAAGCGATTTTTTGTTTTCTGCGAATTGAACTATGGTAAAATTTCGCCGAAACATTTTGATGTCCAGGAGATTAACGTTCAGGTGTCGGGAGTGGGTTTCCAACTCGTTTCTTGTCGCATGAACTTCACAGGAAAATGCGACTTAACGATCAATCACAGCCAGCACCAGGGCGTCCGTGTGGCATTTTACTTCGGCGTCAGTGGACAAGACAATAAATATATCACGCTGCGATGGTGCACCGTTTTGCATCACGCTCCTCGTGCTTCGGCGGCGCATACAATACACTACGCGTGGGCGGGACCAGGAATGCCATTCGGGAGAACGACAGGACAATCATCTGAAGATTGTAGCTCATGGGCCGCCAAGACAGTGGAGGTATTTTCCGGCCGCCCCGGCCATTGTGAAACGTCCTCCAAATGGAGCGTTGATGGGCGTAGCGCGTGGTGCCTTATCCGGGTGCCTCCCACTGCCGACCAGGCGCCGTCTATTTATGAGTGTCCCCTAATAGCTCCCACCACCGTACGATGGATCTTCTGCATTCACGGACCTCACACGCCAAGCGCAATCACTTCACGCCGCGGAGTGTGCCAACCGCACCGCGAATTCAGTGAGCAGCTCATGCCTGGTTTGCATGAATCAAAGCGGCCGCCGAGCTCGCTTCAGAGGCGGTCGAATCTCACGGCTGTCGGACACACGTCCAAACGAGCCGCAGTCGACCCGTCCCACCGTGCTAAATCGCTTATGCTAAATACCCTCGGCCCATAACTCGGCGCCCCGACAGGAGCCGGCTCCCAGAACAAACCAAGCCGCAGAAAAACCGCGTCGCGGCCGCTTTTTCCGCGCCGGAGCGTGTTCGGCCGGGGAGCGGGCCAATTTCGGCCGGGCATGTCGGTCTAATCGGCGGCCGGCACGCCAGCGTTCGATGAGTCCTGGCCGTGAGTCCGTCGGCCTGCGCGCCGATAAGCCGTCGTTTTTCAGAGCCGTAAAAAGGCAGCCGCCGCCGGCGGTGGCGGCAGGGTTGTAAATTTGTCTCTGTCCGACCACCGCCGCCATCCGCCGCCATCCGCCGCCACCCACCGCCACCCACCGCCACCCACCGCATCCGCCGCATCGCTATCCGCCACCACCATCACCGCTGCCTCAGCCGCCGCCGCTGCATCCGCCGCTGTCTGACGAACGACAAACATTCCTGGAAACACGCGGAACCGGCGGCCGCAGCTATGCGACGCATTCGCGCCCGCGGTCTCTGATGGTGTGCCGATGGGCCGCTGATGACGCCTCCAGAGGCGGCGACGGGTGACGTCGGACGTCCCTCCCCTCACCGGGAGGCGACTGTTTTTCCCCAGCCGCGCCGCGCGGGCGGGACTTTAACGCCCCGTCATGTGCACACAAACGTATCCCGCGGATGATCTGACCTCCCGCGGTGCCCGCACGCAGGGCGTCGCGGCTCGGGGGCGCTCCATTCAGACGGTCACGTCCTCCGCGCGTCGTCCCGGGACCGGCGGGTGGCTGCCAGACACTGCCTTTATGCCGCGATCAAACGACGCTGAGCCAGACGTATATGAGATTTGCCGTGACAGATTCGGCGATCGGTCAGACGGCGGAGACAGGGTTCATGGCTCGGCTGGGCTGGGCCGGGACGGTGACGCCATGTGTCGAGATGAATCTGTCGTCCGCGCTGCCCACATGGACCGACAGCTATCACCACATCTTCACAGAGATGTCGTCAGCTCTACTCTGACGCCGAACAGCCCGCACGAACGTCGTGAGGTTGGTCAAGACTTCGGTGCGCCCATCCGGGCGTCTGTCAGGTGGTTCGCGTGACTAAATCGCTAGTATTTGCCATCAGGTGTTTCCAGGAATGAATTCGGTCTACTTTAGATTGCAGGTCGGCTAATATCGTTACAGACCCGCGCTGCACATCACCAGGTCAAACGAGACGTAACCTGCTCCTCCCCCGACACCAGTGGTCGGCCCAGTGCCTCGGGGCGGCATGCCCGAACCGTCAGACTGGGGACTGAGGGAGTGGCTGGGGATGCCGCAGACTTCACGGCAGAGTTCAGCCCGGACAGTGGTGAATGGACGGTCGCGTGGAAGTGAGCTGTGAGGACTGACCCTGCAGGGCAAGCTGTCGGTGCCCGGACCACGCTCTCCGTTCCGCCCCGAGGCGCCCCCGACGGCGGGACCGTGCCGATGCGAGGTCGGTACCCGTTCACCTTGCGTGTCGTCACCAGGGCTCGCCCCGGGTGATGTCAGAGTCGTCATAGATGGACGATGGAAGGGTCATTAAGAGAGAGCTGTCAGTCCGTCCGTCAGTTCGTCCGAGCGTCTGGTCATTCGTCTGACTGTTTGTCCAGCTTGGTGAGTCCAGCAGTCTGGTAAGTCGGATTCCCTGGACTCAGAGTCACGGAGTCCGATAGGCGGACCCTCTCCGAGTCCGATCGACGAAGAAGACAGATAGATGACGAAGAAGCATCCGACACTGATGGTTGCCGACCAAATATCATTTGTAGCTGCAGCGAGCTAGCACAACACCGCACTAATGGCTTACAAAGCCGGCGCCGGCACGGCTCCTGACACTGACTCATGACTGTGCGGAGACTCTGAGGGCGCGACTCTGCGATAAAACAAACAGAGCCATGTGGCCGGCTCGCTGCGCCGCACCTCGAATTGATTGCGCACCGACTGCCGCGGCCAAACAGAGTTCTGGTCTATTTCTGACGGAGGCTTCTGTCCAGAGTATTGAGATGTGGCCGATACGCCCTCCGCAGATTAATTTGCATCCACTGACGGACACGCTCTGGTCGTTAGTGTCACCTGGCCTGCAGTTTCTGGCTACAGCGACTGCGCTGGGGGCAAAAAGTTGCGGAAGGTGCAACAAATGAGTGGGCTTTTGACGTTCTGCCATAAAAACAGTAGAAGGGAATATTTGATCGGATCTTTATAGAGAGGTGAGACGACTTTTAGTACCTTACGTTTTTTTAAGGTTAACATTTTGAGCGTCTGACTATTTGAAATGCGTATTGCGTATAGCTATAGGTATTTTAATTTGCTATTTTTATCACTTGCGATTGATGGCCTGTAGCCAACTATGCAGTGAAAAGTGATTCGAAAGCGGGATCGTCTACTTATAATCCAGAGCGCGCATCAAATTTAAAACAGCACATTTCCTTCCATCAGCATCGCCGGGGGCGGTGCCGGTTATCAGAGCAGACGCACAATATATTCCTGACAAGGAAGTCGGTCGGACGGCGGCTCGTACTGCGTGGGCCGGCGCTTCAGGTGCCACCAAACTTCGATGAATCATTCACAGAAACACCGACACACGCGCTCACGCAAACGCCTGATGAATATTCCGTTGAGAGCGACATGTATAAAACATGGCTGGACGTGTCAGCGCGTCTTCTTCGCCACGCCGCTGCTCGTCACCGCGACCGACTGCGGCGAGCGGCGGCGCAGCGGCTGTCACCGCGCGTCAATGAAGCCATCAGCCGCGCCGGTTCGGCCGCGGTCGCGCCGGGAGCGTCTCTCTCTCTCGGGCGGGAGGGGCACCTGTGACGGCTGCTGCGGCGGCCGGAGATGGATGGAGGGAGGAGCAGGGACGGCCAGGCGACAGGCCGTGATGCGACGATAGTGGCGCGCACCATTGACTCGCGGCGAGGCGGACACACGGGGACAGCCGCGACGGCTATATGGAGCGACAGCGGCGGGAAAAACGGCCAGAAAAACGCTTCCTGTCCACGGCTACTCACAGTGTCTGAATGCCGAGCAGCGAGCTGAACGTGTTGTTGGGCAGGTTGCTGATCTTGTTATCATACAGCGAGCTGCAATAGAGGCGAACGTTAGTGGCACTGATTTCTAGACACCAGCCATCAGGGAGATCGCTGGTGTCACTATTTACAAGTCAGTCGCAGTTGCACGTGGAGGGATCACGGTCGGATCTAAAGACATTAGTCGCATCTACGGACAGGTCAGCTTCATCTGGGGACATATCTTAATCGGGGGGGGGGGGGGGGACATAACATCTGCATCACGGAACACTTCAGTCTGACCTAGTGATATCGCAGCCTACCTGTCCACGTCTACAGCTGGATCTGAAGAACCTGCAGTCGACACGCGATCGACTGACATAATGATGCGTAAAAACAATATGTACAGTGATTGAATGCCTTCGACCGGAACAATTGCCGTCTGGGCTGTGCTATCGGGACCCGGGGCTCAACACATCTTTCCGCCTGATGGATTCATCCATCATGTATTAAGATGTCGTGTTTCGAGACGCCACTGCCGTATATCGGGGTCGTTCATCGATGTATCTCCGTTGGAGTTATTGAATGTGACTGCCAACAAGCATTTACAGATTACAAAATGATAAAGCTCACAAATGCGTGGAATTTGCCACATAAATGACCCCGGAAATTCCACACAGAAACATAATTATTAGTTCAAAGGCACTGCTGAGTCAGGCTACCTGAAGCATCCACGCAACCTTTACGCTTCCAGCAATTATGTCAAATTATGTCAAATTAATGCCAATGACAAATTATGTCAAATTACACGTTACACGGCTGAATGAAATGGCGATGTGAGCCGAGTTGGAAGTTAATGCGTTTCATCTGGCTACTGACGGTGCGCGTTCCTCGTTTGCGCACGTAGTGTGGCGGTGGCCCACATTTCGCCGATCACCGCTGATCGGTGGCACATGCATGACGCTCCGCCTAACAACCATGGGGGAGATAACGAGCGAAGGCAGGCACGTCCCGACAGCAGATGTTCCCATAGAGATACTACCCGACGCGTCATATGAGCCATTGGTCACTGATGCCCCAGTCCGCTGATGCCGCATGGGCTGGCCGGGGCTGTGGTATGTTAGCATCAGCTGCTGACATTCCAGCTCGGGACTGCATGACCCTCTATCCGCTGCCATGTGTTAATTACGTTACGAACGATGCCGATGATTATTGTTCGAAACGCCAATTACGAAAAAGAACGACTTCACTGGTATCGAACGATATCTTATTCGAATCGAAAACACAGAACGATTACAATAACACAACAAAAAACAGTCGATTCTCGATCAATGACTCCGGTTAACCATTTGCATTGGTTTGAAAAAGGCAAGAGCGTGCAAAAGCAAAAAAAACAGCATGTGACTAAAACTACACCGAAGCCGCCAGCGGCGGCGATTCCATGGGGTCAGAACCCTCAGCTTGAAGGCACAGACTGCGGCCCATCCCCATTGCCCGGGGGATAATTGAGTCCATCCCATGACTGCCTTCTCCGCTCCGGCCGCTGCCCCCGGCGCGGCGCAGTGGGCACCCTCGTCCCGGGGCCGGTACTTGGCTCCACTATCACCTCTGATCGGACCGGCCATAACGATCGAGGCCCGCGGCTGGGGGCCTATCTCTGATGGACCCGCCCCGCGGCCCGACCCTCCGGCTACACCACTTACCACCGCCATCTGCATAGAATTTCAATAAAGCGCACATACTCGGACTTTGTAATGAAGATGTTATATGGCGACGTGACGAAAGGAAGACGATAAATCACAGTGATCTGGGCGGTTTATCGGCTAGCTTCTGAGCCGGCGGCGGCGCTGCTGATAATTATCGCCCGCTGATCCGTCACGGGACCCGTCACGGAGTTGTCACGAAACCCGTCATGAGACGCTGTCACGAGACGTTGTTCCGAGTCATTGTCCCGAGTGATAACCACCACCGACGTATCTTTGTGGAGGATCGTCACGAAACATGCTGAGGGGATAACCACTATCGAGTGATTTCCGTGGAAGATCGCCGGGAAATTCAGCACGAGCGATCTCACGAGCGATCGTCACGAGTATCACGACTGATCAATGCCCCTGGTCACGGAAGCTCTTCGTGAGCCACGGGGCCCGCTTCAGGAAAGATACGCTACAGATATTACGTTATCTCTTTGCATCGGTCTTGAGGCTAGCCGCCGATCTTCCTCCCCGCACGCTCATAAAGCGGGACCAGTACAGTTAACAGCGGCAGGGGACGTGGCACGTCAGGTGATGACTGAGGGTGACTGGGTGGGTGGGTGGGTGGGTGGTGGTGGGGTGGGGGGGCTGGTATAGTGGAGCACGCTTAGTTCAAGCATTTGGTGTTATAAGAAGGGAAGGCGTGGACAATGCGGGCTCCATCTGCCAAAGAATGCAGAAGATCGAGCAAGCAATGTAGTTGGATTTAATTCCCCCAACTAAGAATGCTCTACAAATCAGAAGCTGAGATAAGTGAAGCTGAGATGAACCTCTAGTAAAAAAGGAATATCCAAACAAAGCTGCTGATGTTGTGGCGGGATTGCAAATATATAATATATGTACTCTGCAAATAAACACGGACTAGACGCAGCGTTCCTGGAACTGCTGTCAATAGATCACACAGCGGTGTCGGCAAAACATCCTGCCGACCACTGACGCTGGCGCCGCACCAGTGTGCCAGTTCCACAGGTCACCGATGTCACCGATGTCACCGGGTCATACTCACAGCAGGGTCAGGCTGCTCAGGTCTCGGAACGTGTCTGCCCCGACACATTTTATCTGGTTGGCGTTCAATAGTCTGTTGGCAGAGAGCAGAAATTCGCGTATCACCATCAGTCAAGACACCTGAAAATAGCGCAATAAACTACCTACTACTGCGGGATCCCTCCGAATTCAAACGGAAATAGTTTAAGACGGTTAATCAAATTGAAAGCTTTCCAGCCTGATGGCTCTAAATATTTCTGCGCAATCTATTTTCAGCATGTTCTCTCCAGCTCGGGGATCCGTGTTGGATTATCAGTCGGCGAGGCGGGGCGGCGGGTAAGATTGATACAGGCCGAGTCTGCCAGGCGGCGCAGATAAATATGACTAGGTGGCACGCGATGAGCTCTCATCGCGGCCGGGCGTTCGTGCGTGTAAATGGCGCACTGAATGCCGGGGAGTCCGGAACGGCCCGCCATATGTGAGACGGTCTCCGGTCGGCCGGGAGACGATCTCCGGTCGGCCGGGAGACGGTCTCCGGTCGGCCGGGAGACGGTCTCTGGTCGGGAGACAGCGGAGCGAGCCGCCCGGCTTGCGTGTAAATATCGGTGACGACGGGTGACATGGCGATACCCGTCGATAGCCGACTGGGGACACTGTACTTACAGCAGCTGCAGAGATGACAACCCTCTGAACAGCTGATTCGGCAGCTGCTCGATCTTGTTGTTGTATAAAATCCTGTTTTGGCGAAACAAAAACACGTGTCAGGCGATCAGAAAACGAGTAGCGGTGACTGGAACAGGTCTTAAACGGTGGAGACAAAGCGGGACGATTACCCAATGCATACGGCGATGCTGTGGCTCTGCCCCCCTCTGACAGACGTCTGCATAATGCAGGGATGGTTAGCACACACTGCTGCGCGCGTATCACACTCAATCACGTCCAATCCGTTTTTGTGTTTCCGCCCATTCTGTCTATGAATACGGCCGCGCCGGGCCGGCAGTAACGGGAATTTATCGCCATCCGAGCCGCGCTGCCACTTACAGCGATTTGAGGTTGGTGAGCCCGGTGAACGCGTCCCGCGCTATGTCCTTGATCTCGTTGTTGCTGATGTCTCTGGAACGGAGAACGTCAGAGTGAGAACCATACGTCAGCAGGTCATCCACATGTCAGCAGGTCATCTTCCATTAAACCCGACCTTCAACCCTCTCAGCCCGCTGAAGGAATCTTGCGCTGAAGGCCGTACATTTTAATCGGCCTCGCTTTCCCTACTATTCCCGTCCAAATTGCAGTCCCGTCCCTACCTTACCCCTCTCCGGGCCACACCCCTTCCGCGACCCCGCCCTCCGCCCCGGCCAAGTCAACATACCGACTCAGAAGGCAGCTCGGCGAAACACGGTCGCGCGCTGACAGACTCTAATGAAAGGCGTCCGACAAAAAATAGAATCCACACAGGCCCTAATGACAGACGGGCGCGGCGTCGAGCGTCGCCGCCTCGGCTTTCAATTAAGGCGTAACGAAGCAAAATTACGACCCAGTTGCCAGTGCATACAAATCAGCGGCGCTGATGAAGACACATAGCGGCAATAACCTCTGGTACCCGCGCCGCCGCCCCGATTGGCCAATAATACAGTGATTCGTGTGTGTCGGGCCTCGCCCGGCCGGGTGCGAGCTGGATGACTCCATCAACGGCCGCTTTCCGGCCTCGAGATCCGCGCTGCCCCGGCCGGTTGATGGGCGGGTTGATATGGGTGGCTCGTGCGGCCGGGACGGGACCCGTCGTCCACCCCGGTCGCGTGCCGGTCTTCATGTCGCAATTGTGACACTTTAGAGCCGCCGCGACGCGGGCAAAATACACGTGGCCGTGCATGACACATGACGGGACCCTGCCATTGGACGTGCCGCCCGGCATGAGACCGCATTCCCCCGACCGATGGACGACAACGGAGGGTCATATTTGAGCGGCGGACGCGCCCGACCCAGCCCGGCCCGCCCCGCTCGCGCTGTCTGCCATGCTGTTTTTACATGCCGCGTCCCTGTCCACTCGACCGAGGGAGGAGCACACCACCTTGTCAGGAGGTCAGTGGAGTTGGCTGGGCCGAGGTCAACACGTCCCCCCGCACCTCAGGAGGGGGGATTACTCTGTCTAATTGGTGCCGTGTTGACTCGGCAAACGACTGGCCATGGCGGCCGGGCCGGGCAGTCTTTAGTCTGCAGTACGACGGGTGACAGCCGGCGCCTGCCGCCTGCACAGAGGCGGGGCGGGGCGTCTCGTGCCCCGGCTGACCTCATGTGTCACTCGTCTGCCTGCCCCAGCGGCGGCGGCGGCGGAGTACGTGCCTGAAGGGACGCTGCTGGCCCACATGACTAGCACACCGCCGTCCAGCCCACCACACAGCGCCGATACCATCTGAGATCGCGTCGACTGGGGCGACCGACAGCCAACTACCGACAACGCAGACAATCACAGAACGGCTACCAATCAGACTACCGCTGGCTTCTTGTGAACTCCCAGCACACTGGCAAACTACAGACAGCATTGATCAATGGACATAGGCAGTAAAGTATCGTGTCTATGGGTAGTGTCTGTCTACCAGCCTGAGCCGACCGATGCTAACAAGTAACAGGCCACTGGCAGCCAACTACCGCTAACTGGCCGTCAGTCACTGAATGAGGTCGTTGAGTCGCTGACGACGCCCTGGGACTGGCATCTGAGGCTGTCACAGTCATTGGAACTCAACCGCGCAGCAGCTCCACCCTGCAACATCACCGAGGAATGCCATCCGCCCCAAGCACCATCATCATATCATACACCATTCAAAGGCAGTCAGCCTTCTCCCGCACTGACGGGCGATACTAAGCCGCCTTTTTGTCCTTGCAGGAGACAGCTCTGCACTTGTCCGGTGTCAGTGCGACATCTCGGCTTTGACTCACATTTTGTTGAGGTTGCGGTAGTGTTTGAAGGCGGCCACCGGGATCTCCTTGATCTTGTTCTGCTCCAGCCGCCTGCCGAAAGCGGGACAGGGTCAGACAATCGGCAGCGAGACTCACGATTAGCCGCGCTCAGCCCCGCCCGTCAGCCTCACCAGCGGTGTCAGAGGAGGAGCCAGCGGTGTCACAGGGGCAGTCAGCGCCAGCGCCAGTGGTGTCACAGGAGGAGCCAGCACCAGCGGTGTCACAGGAAGAGCCAGTGGTGTCACAGGAGGAGCCAGCGGTGTCACAGGAGGAGCCAGAGCCAGCGATGTCACAGGAGGAGCCAGAGCCAGCGGTGTCACAGGGGAGCCAGCGCCAGTGGTGTCACAGGAGGAGCCAGCACCAGCGGTGTCACAGGGGAGCCAGCGCCAGTGGTGTCACAGGGGAGCCAGCGCCAGTGGTGTCACAGGGGAGCCAGCGCCAG
>JARFNR010356096.1:0-10844 GCA_030323935.1 Semibalanus cariosus
ATATGGCTGAGGAGCAAAATTTGATTTTTTACCGACGTGGCCCCTCCCTGAGGAAAATCCTGGCTACGTGCCTGATTTGTGGTTGCCGCTGGGTGGTACCTTTTAGGGTGGTTTCTTCAACTCCGGTGCTTGTGCAGATGCATTTGTCGGTGTTGATGGCTTAAAGGGAGTGTGTCTACTCACATCGCTTATTTGGGGTTATTGACACTGGTTTATAGAACAGAATTTTCAGAATCAAACCATGCCTTTCCTTTTTCCAGATTTACACTAGTTGCTGAGATATTCCCAAGACCCCAGGAACTGGCTGGTAGCAAATAGTTATTAGGTATAGACCCCAAAAGGCTTACCACTAATAGAAGCATTGCTAATATCAAAATATTTATGCAAAATTGCAAGCATATCGTTAGCGCCAGCCAATAGCATTTCGAAAAAAACAGCTCGTGAGCGCTGATAGCAGCTGCCGGACAGAGCCTCGACGGCCAATTTGCTTTTCGACGGCTTGTTACCATTGTTCGTATGGAATGCTTATTGTGATAGGTGCGCCGTTGTACATAACATCTTCTTCCATCTGATAATAGTGGCGATCGTTTTATCGATATCGAAACAAAAAATAAGCAAAATGTGAATTCCGAATGTTAATTTTATCGTATCCAGTAATGAAACCAGTAGCTTGTTATACCAAAGAAAATATTGTTGACATTCCGAAACACAAACAGTAGACACATTCCATTTAACGATTGATGTTTAACGCTTTTTAGTATGTTATAAGGTTTTCAGTTTTTGAAACATCAAAAACTAATCCGTGCTATTGAAGTGTATACCTACTGTACACGTCGTCTACACGGGGCAACAGCGTTTGTTTATTTGTGAACGGAAAATACCTCGTGGAGACAGTAGGTACTTCCTACTTTCCTTGGTTACCGAGCGGGCGCGTAGTGCCTGTGAGGTTTTTCGTCAACTTACTAAACAAATTTACATTTGACCCGGCCCGACACGGCCCAAAAGTAACACGTCCCGACACGGCCGTACAGACGCTGTTCGGAAGCTAATAACTTTGCAACCACTGCTCCAACTGAGATCGGGTTTTCAGTATTGGATAGGTCCATCATTTTGTTTTATGTTGCGTTCTGATAGGGGTGGTACCACAGCGCGTGGCCCACCCCAAAGTGGGGCAGGTCAAATCACCGATTTCAGAGGAAAATCGCACCTAATGATAAAATCGCTTCATCAAACTAGACCACATTGGGCTACGCTAAGAGCCAATGATGCCCCATACGTTGCATGCCTAATTTAAACTTAAGGTTTGAGCGCACGTGAGCACGTGGAAGAAATATGGGTGTCAATTTACACCCCTATGAATTATGATGTATTTCATAAACTACTTGGCCGACTATGACGAAATTTGAAGTGCTGCTCCCGACTGACATCCTAGCAATATTCCACATGATGAATTGGAAGTTGCACGACACGTGCGCACGAGTGGTCACCTTTTATATCTTCATAACTACTGGACCTATTGAGCGAAATTTTGAATATAGGTTAGGGCATGACTATTAGCTGCTTTAGACGTGCTGAGGCATACACCAATATGCACGTGCGCACGTGCGCCACCGTATTTCAGAGCTCGGAAACTACTGGACCTATCGAGGTGAAAATTTGCATACATGCTAAGGAAGGGCTGTTAGGAGGTTTGCGCTTGGCGGAACCTTAGATTCACTATGCATGTGTTCACTGCACACGTGCGGGGACCGCTATTTGCTATCTATGAAACTACCTGCCTGATTCAGCTGAACGTTCCTATGCATACTAGGGTATAACCACGGTAAAACTATTGAGCGTCAACTCATCATTGGGACGCAGTCAATGCGCACATAAGCTCCCGTACCGTTTCATATTGCAAACCTGTTTTAGCTTTACCAGAGCGCGCCCGCACTTAGTCATCGCCCCAAAAAGGCGTTTTACTGTTTTTTTAAATGATTAACTGGATAGCATATTCTACAAAGTTTATACATAAAGGAGAACTCCCAAATGTATCTCGAGTAGACATGCTGAAACAATGAGTCTAGTTTGAAATTATAGAATGTATCATAACTAGCTTTATTTCATAGCTAGTCTGTAGCTTAAAGTTTACGCGAAAATGGCTTAGAATCATTGTCCTTTAAATGAACATGTCTTTCTAGGTTTATTCGATATGGTTGCAACGATTGTTTTTAAACGACGCTTATCATAGGTTATGTGATTGTATGATACGACATGAACAGAGCAACAGTGACGATGGTCAGGATTTTTTTTTAAAGGATTTTAGCTTAGTTGGTATAATGGTGTGACTATGCATTCTGTATTTTGCTTGAAGTATGTGTAGAAACGTGCATGTAATAACAGATTTCTACGGATTACGTGCACATCTTGTTAGTGGTAACATGCGTTTTCGAATCGTGGCATTTCTGCGCAGAGTCTCCTTGGTTCGAAGCATGGCTTCAGAGTCCATAAAAACAATTTCAAAGACCCGGCACGTTTTATTTAATCACTCATCGCACGAGTTATCAACAGCGGAACATTAAAGCGGACGCGGTAAAGCCACCAGCACTGATACGGGTAAATGAAAGTGAGATTAGTGACTCTAATGACAGGAATGCCGCGATTCGTAAAGCTCCTAGCACGCAACTAATGCTGTGAAAACAATAAATGCATCTTCCCACTCTATAACTCCAAAATGCTCGCAGCAAACAGCACCAACATAATAAATCAAAATAACTACAACAAATGGCACATAATTCACGAAAGTAACTCACTATAAACCTTAGCAAAAATAAAACAAAAATATCGTTAGCGAAGCTGCAAACCGTCAAAAAGCACCCCAACATTCACAGCCTAATGGTTAGCAGACAGCAGCGGCAGGTTGACATGATAGGGAGACTCCAGCTCCAGTTCGTACTTCATGCCGGAGGAGTCGCGGAAGATGTGCGTCCCGAAAGTGAACCCGAAGGCCTGGTAGTTGATGGTGGCGCCGGCGCGCAGGTCCGTCGTGCCATCACCGCTGCGGTTCGTCAGCTCCAGCGACACCTCGGCTCGCTTCGTCTGCGGCGACTCGAAGCCGATACGGATCACACGGCTGTAGGGCGCGTTCACGGCCGTGTAGGCGACAACCACATTGAACCGTTCCCACCCGATCACCGGCGTCTGTACGTCCACGATCAGCTGCATGTCGTTGAGCGCGGTCGCCTTGACGGTGATCTCGCCACCAGCGGAGGCGACGTGCTGTCCGAGGAAGCTCACCAGGCCGCGCACCGAGTAGATTCGATCGCGTCGGTTGATCTCAACAGCGCCCTCCACGCGGTAATTGGTTCCATATGGCATCTCGATGAGGAGGTCGATGGCGTACGGACGCACGTTTCCTGTGACGTGCACCATCACGCCGTTGCGCTGGTAGTGGACCAACACGTCGATGCTGCGGTCGCGGTTCAGTGTGCCGCGGGCCTCCAGCTCAAGGCTCTTGAGCACGGCGTACGGCGTGCTGAGGCTGAGCTCGATACCGTACTGGCCGGCCTCGCCCGCGAACCAGGAAACGTCCGCCGACAGCGTCTTCGATCCCGCCTGGACGCTCAGCTCCGCCCTGTTGCTGTGCAGCGACACGTCGCTGTTGACCACGATCTTCTTGTACGGATTCTTGAACGGTGTGGTCAGCACCGCGTTAGCGATGCGACGGCCGTGATCGTCGCGATCCACCTTGTAGGTGAGACCGACTTTCTTGCCGTTCAGTGCTCCCTCGAACTTACCAGTTGCCGACCGCTTCGGTGTTCCCAGATTGTTGATGCTGACGTCAGCAGTGAACGACAGCTCGACTGGCTTTGTGATCAACGAGCTGACCTGAACACTGGTTTGGGTGCTGGCTGATTTCGTCTTGCCCTTGGCCTTTTTGATCGACACGGCAGACGTTGCGTCTAGGCGGAAATGTTTACCTGCACGGGAGTAGTCAATATTCAATGCATACTGCTGACCGGGCGAATACTGATAACTGCCACTGAGGCTGATGTCTTCGAAGCCGACGATCGGAGCCTTCAAGCTGAACGCACTGCTGCCTCTCCCTGGGGCCCGTGAAATCTCTCCAGAGACCGTAGCAGTTTTCCTTCCGCGCTTATAGTCAATGTTGATTGTGGATTTTTCAGAAGTCCTTTGTATGTTAGCATTCACCTCTAATTTGCCAAGATCAAATGCGGTAGTATCCAGACTTGCCTGGATGTCTGATCCGGTCCTGGTTTTCGTTTTTTTGTAGTTGAGATCAAACCGGTGCAAGTCTATTTTGGGTGATAGGTCATTGTTATCGTTCAGCGTGAGAAGTGTTTTAAGAGTTGTTTCCACGTTCGATTTCTTGAAATTGACTTCAGCCTTTCCTTCGAGTGGTTTTTCCATCTGTACTTTCACGTTTACACCATTGTTTAAGTCATACGATACCCCCATCACCACATCGCTGATTGATTTTTGTCCGGACACCTTGATGTTTGGTAAGCTGACTTCCAGGACGTAGTCTGCTTTCTTTTCATAGCGAGAACCACCGAATTTTGCAATATATCCCCTACCATCAACAGAAAGGTCGGCCTGTATTCTTCGGTTGGGCAGTATGAAACTCCAAGTTGTTTTCAGACTTATCACCCTATTTCTAGCAGGGGACGGTTTGTTCAGCAGGAGTTCCAGAGAACCCGATTTACCAGAGCTGCCGAGATCGACACTACCTTTGAGAGACATTGCCTGTCTACCGCTGCCATATGTGATGGTAAAGCTCCTTTGTCCTTCCGGGTCACCTAGCTCTGCATACGATGTACCAATGAACTTCAGACCTTTGATCCTTTGACCGTCGAAAGAGATATTCAACGTACGCTGTCCTCCCCGTTCTTCCCTGTTGACGACAAAATTGTATTGCTTGCCATCTACGGTGATCATTGCGGCTACGTCGATCTCGGCAAAATTTATGAGATTGACGGTAGAATCAAGCTCGATGGTCTTAGTCAGCCACTCGGAAGCGATTGAAAAACTGGCATCAACTTTCTGGTGACGGGATGAGCCTACCGAAGCCCTAGAGCCTGCGAACTTCCCTTGCACGCCAGGCGACACGTAACTGGCGCTCACAGAGTAGCGCCCAGAGCGATCCGAGGTATATGCCCACTTGAGCTCACGATTCCCAAAGGTGGACGACTCAATTTTGACGGAGCCAGACGAATCTCCTTCCGAATGTGTCAGCTTGTGAGCGACAGACAACCTTCGGCCGTCCGCTAATGTCAAAGTGGCTGAAACATCATTGTTGAAGACATTGATATGGGCGGTGTAGTCAATATCAATGGTAGGCAACGTAGGGTGTGATGTTGTAAGCTTGATGCTTCCAGATGGTTTTCCGAGAGATGCCAATAATTTCATATACTTTGTGCCAGCGGTAATACCGGCATTCAATCTGCTTGGTGTGCTGGTGAAATCATAGGCAACATTTGCACTCAGCTGACCAATTTCTAAAGGCGTGTGTATGGTCACTTCCAAAGTCACCTGTTTACCTTCCTTGAGCATGCTTCCCTCTCCGGAAATGACAAACTTTCTATTGTTGCGCTCGTATGAAGCCTGATACTTCATTGCGGCAAGATTTGTTATGTCAAAGGAACGATGCACCTTCACCGATCGGATGGACTCTATTGGAGACGAGAGAACCAGGGAAGTTTCGTCGGTTCCATCAGCCCACGATCTTGAAGACTCGATGCTCCATTCTCTGGAATTTCGCCTTGCGTTGAATTTCATATTCCGTTGCTTTGCTTGGTTGTTGTAGGTCAAAGACATCCTCATATCTTCAAATCCTTCGTAAGGTGTGGCTATTTCGATGCTGCCATCTCCAGACTTGAGGGAGAAAATATAAGCGTACTTCACGGCAATCTCACGGTCATTACGCTTCAGCGACAGTTCCGCAGACACCTTCCCGTCCGCTGTCGTGGTTCGACCAGCATTGGCTCTGATTCGCTGGAATCCCAAGTACGGGGTTTTCAGGTTGATGTTGAGGCTTTGGTCAGTAAACGTGAGGTCTCCTATGATCTTTTTCTTTTTTCCGCCTGCAGAATATGTCAGTTGTAGCTTGTTCTTCTTTCCGGTGGTTACCTTGACTTTAACGTTGACTTTTTGAAGGCCTGGGAATGGGAGCTTAGACACCAGCTTTCCGGTTCCTCCCTTTGCATTCAGTGCATAAAATCCTGAAAGCTCGATTTTCTGTTTCTTAGATTCTGACGCAAGTCTGAAGGCCTTCTTACGCTTAGCGAAGTTGACACTGCCAGAGAGTCTCACGTCTTCAAATCCTTCCACATGGGATTTGAAAGTAACATCAATACCCATTGTTTTTCGCCCAAGAGACGTGCGTATTTCAGCAGAACTACGCTCTCCATCTGTATTAATATCAAGGTAGATTCCAACGCCGTCCGAAAACGATTGCCTCCTCAAATCTACTTCAACCATGTGCGCACCGTGAATGGGTGTGTTCAATCTCAATTTGATATTGTCCTTGCCCTCCCGTTCATAAGACAGATACAGTCGATGGCGTTCCTCGTTAATGTGAGCATGGTATCCAACTTCACGTTTCACTCTATTGTTTACGTATCGGCCACCTATTCCTAAAGTTTCAAACCCTTTGAACGGTGTCACGGCACTCAGCGAAATGGAGCCTGCGTCGTAAAATCCTCGAGTGGCGAAAGTCTGCTTTTGACCGTTTCTTTCATAGCTGATGTCCATCTGTTTTTCGGCTTGGTTAAGATCGTACAATGCCGAATAATTGACGGATTTCCAGGTCGCGAACGGTGTGAGAATGGTCATGTATCCGTGGGCCGCACCACTCTGCACAGTGCCACTTGTAAGCCATTCGAAATGCTGACCGTTTTTGGACAGGGACACAGAGACTGTCTTTGTTTTGTTTCCGATATCGTAGGTTGCGTTCAGACCGATGTTTAGCGGGGTGCTAATCTGAATTGAAACTTCGGAGCTGGACCACCCGAGCTGGCCATAGGCCTCGGTCTTCACCTCGTTCTGGTCATGACCAACAATGAGCTCTGCCTGATATGTTGTGTTAACGATGCTTGCCTTGCCTTCAACAAATAATTTTTCCAGACCGTGGAAGGGCGTGGTGAGCCAGGCATCCGCCGTGACTTCTGTGCATCGCCGACGCCTGGTATCGTTGGGATCGACCATCAGTGACGTCATCCGGCACGTCTCCCCCTCGGTGTAACTTAGCTCCGCTCTTAATGAGATGGTCTTCCTCGCTGAGTCCCTTTCGGCATTCAGTTCAAAACTAAATGGACTGTTCCATCGTGCAAGATATTCAGCAGAGAGCAAGACATGTCGGTTTATCGTAAATGGAGTTGTCATTTCAAATACAGCCTTGCCTTTCCACCTGCTCATGTCAATCTCAAAGTCGGCTTCAATGGTCTGATTGTTTCTGACGAGTTCGAAGGTCAGCTTCGGTCCGCCGGGAAGCGAGAGAGCTTTACTGGAAACCGATAGCGTTTCATAATCTGGTATAGGTGAGTCGACATTAATCGTCAAATAGCTGGACGTCGTTGAAAGCTGCGCTCTGCCCTTCACAGAGAAAGTTTTGTCACCATCTAGCAGTTCTAAGTCGAGGCGTTTCTCATAGTCTTGCACGTCATATGTAGCAGTCATGGCGATGGACCTTGGTCCGAAGATGAGACCGCTGTTTTGATAGTCAGCCTTCATTGTTGAAGACACAACGCTGAGATTGGCGGATGCCTCGAATTTCATTGTGTGCTCCACATCCCCGGATTTGGTGACCAGTAACTTGACGCTTGGTTTCGACAGGTTGTAACCGAACTCGAGCCCGGCGTTACGAAGGGCGTCAAATGCCGTTTGAATTTCGATCTGAACATGCGACTGCGGACCCGACAGTTCATAAGAGCCGGATATTGACACTTTCCTTTCACGATTTTGGTCGCAGTGAATGGAAAACGATTTGCCACGTGGCCTATCAAAGTTCATGGTGAGCAGTTCAAATCCGTGGTAAGGGGTGGTCAGTTCAGCAGTATACTTCAGTATGCCATTGTCACTTTTATCGGTGAACACCACTGATGAGATTCTTTGCTCGTGAGACAAACGCAGTCGTACTTCCTTTGGTGCCACTGTATACGTCAGAGAAAGTTCTGTAAATCCTATGAGTGGAGTTAGGATCACAACACCGCCTTGACGTTTGCCGAAGCTGCTAGTCAGCGAAACTTTCCGACCATTGTGGGAAAGTTCTCCATTCAGCACAAAACTGTCAGCCAGCAGGTAATTCATCCGTAGCGCACCTGAACCGACGAAGTTTGAAGGGGATGAGAACGTGACAGAGGAAGAAGCTTCGAGAGGAAAACTCGTCTCGATATCCGCTCGTAAGTCGTACTTGTCGTCCCCGTACAGCAGCTCAACAGTGGCGTACTTCTTGATGCCTCGGAGGTCGTGGCTTGTCTTGAGAACAATAACGTCAGCAAATGGTGTTTCGATGGTAAGATGCGATTCAGCAACTGCAGATATATGAGCGATTTGTCCATGCATTTTGATGGTTTTACCAGGGGCGTATAATACGGTAAGAGAGGGTGTCCATGCCGCTGGTGTCGAAGGCATGGTCAGGGAGAGACGGCGCTCGGGCTGCCCAAACCATTGAGCGGTCACAAATACGTCGTGGTCTCCGTTGTGAGATAGGTCGTCTACCAGTGCCAACTGCGCAGTTTGCCCGTCCCAGGTAGTTCTACATATTGCCTGTCTCGATGGGTTCTGCAGATCGAGCTTGATGAGTTCGTTGACCCGGGAGAACCAGCCGGTGTTGCTAGTGATTTCACGTTGAAAAGCCCAGGAGGTCCAGTTGTAAAATTGGCCACTTTGATCGACAACAATGTGTTTGTCCTCTTTCTGTAGTTCCACGTTTGTCGTAAAACCTACCGCAGAATCGTTCATTACCACCGTTCCGAAGTGTGATATTCTCGCTGATTCCCAGCCAAGGAAGGGGGACGTCACTGTTCCCACGCCCTTCAGAGTGTAAGATAAACTCTTCTCTGCATGTGATTCGACCGTCCACACTGACGACAGGTCTATCTTCACCGTCTGGTTGTCGCGAGACACTTCCCAGTAATTCCAAAGCGTTTTCTTATTGAGGTCTACATGGAATGCATTTTTCAGGAAATATCTACGGACCGGATTCGGAAGTAACAAGGCAAGAGAGTATTCCCGTCCTCCTTCTTCAGCAGATCTGGTGACGCCCGTGAGCTCCGTCTTTTGCTCTTTCCAGTGGGTTGCTATGTTGAAACTTGAAGAACCAACAACCGATTGGTATGCCAGCGCTGCTCCGAAGCCCGGGCATCCCGCGCACGCGAAGTCGAACTCGCCGGTAAATAGCCTGGGACCACTGCTGACACTATTCAGATACGTGTGAAGAAGCTCTTCGGTTGTGTTTCTCCGCACGGTGAATGCTGTTGCCAGATTCAACTTAACTTTGCTTACTTTGAGATGTGCATCCAATTGTTCCATGTTTTCGAAAGGCGTCTTGAACGTGACCAGTGAGTCCACCCACACATCAGATGTCACGTTGTACCTACACTGGACGTTCATAGACAGTTTGTTGGGCTTTTCACTTGTCCACTCGACTGCGGTGTCTGACTCAAGGTGTGAATCCTTGAGCATCAAATCAAAACTCACTTTTCCTTTGCGCACGCGATCAACCGGTAGGGCAAAGTCGACGGCCGTGTTGATTCTAAACACCTCCTCTACTTGGAGTTTCTCAAAGACCACGCCTAATGAAATCACGTCATCGTTCTTGGAGGCGGAAATGCGCGCGGATAAGTCATTAGTGTCTTGAAAGTAGGTGCAGGTCAGCTGATTCCGCTCCCAGCCGACGAAGGGAGTTCGGAGATCCAATTCTGCCTTCAGGGTGTTTCCCTTCGCTCGGCCGATTCCCTGCACTCCGTTGAAGTCTACCACCAGTCGACCGTCGAGGACTACTTCCTGATCTTCTATGTGACCAGCCACCTGTTGAAAATCCCGCCCAATCGTCAGAGGTCGGGTCGGTTTATCATGAGTCACACTGACGGTCTCAGATGAGAGTCAGAGGTCGGGTCGGTTTATCATGAGTCCCACTGACGGTCTCAGATGAGAGTCAGAGGTCGGGTCGGTTTATCATGAGTCCCACTGACGGTCTCAGATGAGAATTTGTTGGCAAGTGATGACGTGAATTTGAAATACAAAAAATACTTATGTTATTCCAAGCATTCATGATTGTTATTGATTCGCTTTACGAAAATCAGTCAAATTTGCCGTAAGATAGTGGCAGTTTGGAAGAAAACATCGCTTGTTACAAAATTACAAAGAAGAATGATTCAATGACAGCTGAGTGTATTAATGCTGTTGAATAATTGCAATCATTTTGTGCATTTCCAATGGGAACTCACCCGAAAGTTGAGAAGACTTCGCTCATCGGTGATGTCTGGTTTGTTTTTGTACGTCAGCATCATTCGGGTGTATCCCGGGAACGGAGTTTCCACATCCAGGGTTGCACCCAGTCGACCGTCATCCTCCACACTCACGGTTCCCGTCACAGATATGATCTGGTTAGGATACAGCTGCAGTACTGCTTGAGCGCCCCCGGGTCTGAAAAATGTTAAAGGAAATAGTTCACCTTCAACATGGGGATTTGAACTGAGATAGCAGTTTTGTAGCCCGTGTTGAGACACTCCTATCTGCAAGCTTTCTTGGCTGAAAAGACTCTCTAGCCGAATATATTTGACTTTTTGGCGAAGGAATGCGGTGCTGGGAAAGGAATGCGGTGCTGGGAAAGGAATGCGCAA
>JARFNR010356207.1:0-10832 GCA_030323935.1 Semibalanus cariosus
CCGGGGAGGCAGCCCCCCCCCGGACCCCTGCCGATCAGACCACTAATGGGCACACACACGCCGAGTGGGTGGACCAAGCCCGGTCACTCTGCCACAGAATGAGGGTGGTCGAAGGCGGATATGAGCGCATGGCTGATGTGACAGAGTCCCTCAGGCGAAAAACAGCTCCCATTTATTATATAGTTTCCCAACACCCAGCCCACATAGACACTCACATGTTCCCACTCAACGATTTTACTAAAAGAAGCTAACAAGTAAAGTGAAGTCTACCAAGGAAAAACACGATGTATGTCACACAAGCTTTTAATTATTATATTTAACTGACCTCTCCTTAAATAGCTGAAAAATAGTTTCTGAAATGGATTATATGTTTTAAAATAAAAAATATGAATTTTCTATCACGGATCTTGTTTTCGAATCAACTCACAGCAAAAATTCAAACAGCCGAAAATTAATTGCTATTTGAATTGATTGAATTCGAATGCATGGTTCAAACAATTTTTTTTTTTTTTTTTTTTTACTGAGTTGATTCGAAAGGGTCCGTGATCGAAAATTAATCTTTTTTGTTTCAAAAATAGATATATTCAATTTCAACAACTCTTTTTCAGACATACAGGGAGAGGTCAGTTAAAAATACAATAAAGATATATATTGCTTGTACAAGCATTCCGGATATTATGCCACAAAAGCTATCATTCATTGCTAGGAATGCTTGGATGTGAGGACATTTTCCAAGACTCTTTGTTTAAGCGAAATATTAGCATGTTCCATTCTGTCGTTTTTGACGATGAACACCAAAACCCAGAACTCTATAGGTGAGTGTTAGTTAAAACATTATTAAAGTGTGCGTACTAGTGGTGTCAGTCGAATACCAAAATGATCGAAAAGTGTCAAAAATTTATAAGCCTGACCGACCGATTACCAAATCGGTAACAATTTGTTTTCGGTTACCAAATTTCGGTTAGCACAACTGCATGCCTATCAACCAAAAATTTGCGTTGCCACCCGCGTATTTTGCATTGGCCAAATGCCAATGCCAAATGCAAAATTTTCAAAATTTTGACACTTTTCGGTCATTTTGGTAACCGATTGACACCACTAGACTGCGTACCTACACTCAGCTAAATCATTATTCTGTCGGACACCTCTGTCCTTTAGCATCCGGCCTTTGCCAAAACCCGCAAACCGTCCTAATGTCTCCGAGGCTCTCAGTCCATGAGCCGACGCTCAGAGACATGTCTACAGGAAGCATCACTCTTGTCTTGATCAGAGAGCTCGTCGTGAGCAGTTTCGGGAAATGCCAGTCTGCCATTGGAGTCGGATTTCCGGCGCTCGCAGGCAGGCAGCACCAGATTCCCGGGCTGCTCGAGACGTCAGCTTCGCAGAGACACAGAGCTCAAACTCCCGAATGCTGAAACTTAACTCAGACATGTTGTTGTTAGGCTGTTGCAGATTTAACTTTGAATTCGGTTGGTGTATAACTGCTTGATTTTTTTTCTTCAGATAACTGTTCGCTTATAAAAAAAATGCACGATATTTGTGCAGTTAAATAATACAGATCCTCCAGAATTATCCATTATCAAACCTAATCCAGATACCAAACTAAAGTCATGGATTCCTTCCCAATCCCATCCTATTAAATAACATTAAGAATCATTGCTCCCAGGTTTAAGTAACCAGCAGCCGAGATGATTCAGTGGCTTCAATGTTTACGCTCCGCCCTCGCCTCTGACCAGCCATCCTGGCTCGGATTTTCCATGAGCGACTCCAGAAATCTGAACGGTGCGACGTACCTCAGTGACTGAAGTTAAAAATAAACCCCGCTGTTGGCTCTGCTCGAGGCGCAATAATACCATTGATGTATAGTAAAACGTAATGATAAATGTATCAAGGCCTTCGAGTTTCGTCGAATCTGCATGCGAATGGAGAAAACCTGAAGATCAAAAGCAAATATATCACCCGGAAACGGGATTTTAATCCCTGACAGACATACTTTAAGCATTATTTATTTTTATCTAGTTTCCACTCCAGAATGCCACTTTTTGCTTTTCCATCGACCTCCTTCCAGCAGATGAAGTCAGACTTCAACAGGCCCTGGTGGCCGCTACCCCGTTTGAAGTGCTGCCCCGGCTCGCCCGCGCCGGTCAGTCAGACCGACAGTCGATGACAGCGGTCCGACTCCTCGGTGACAGCGGTCCGACTCCTCGCCACTCGACGTTATCACCGGGCCGTCCTCGGGCCTCGTTCAGAACGGTAGCGTGTTACCGTCGCGGCCGACAGCAACCGAGCCGGCGAATGGCGCCCAACAGCCCGGCCAATGAGCCCGCATGGAAGTTAGAGTCGGTGGGACTATGCAAACGGCTGCTTGGCCGGGTCAGAAGCGGCGGAAACACGCGCCGCGCGGCCCCGTACGGCCGTCACTGAGCGGGACAGCGATGTTGTAAAACGCAACAGCCCCCTGGTGAACTGCTATGTAGCTGTTTGAGGTATCATTGTACCAGTGGCGGATCTACGGGCCGGCGAAATGGGTAATTGTCTTCCTCCCCGAAATACAACTTGGTAGGTAGACGCATGTTTTTTGCCCCCCCCCCTCCCAAAAAATCAAAAAAATAATGGTTTGAAATTTGTCAACTCTTGCACTATAATTCGTGAATAATAAGGTATGGGTAAAACTCGTGAAGCTGTTTTGGAGTTATTCAAATCTGCTTGTAGTATATTAATAGCCGGGAAGATGAACCGTTGAAAAATATCTCCGTAACAGATAACGGATGCGAGTCATTTAACTTTGACCCAGGCATTTCAGACCTATCCACAACCACTTCACCAAACCTCTGCCGGCTCGATAGAGCCCACTATGGGCACCGACCCTGCCATGTCTACATCCCGCCCGGTAAAACACTGGCGACACGCAATCTCAGGTGAATGAGGGCGCCGCGGAGTCCGCGTGCTGTCTATTCCAGACTGCCATGCGCCGGCCGCGGCCACGACACCCACGGGGACCGCCGCCGCCGTGCCCGCTCCCCGCGCTGTACTTTCAATTTTCATTTTACGAGAGCAAGCCAAACGGAGGCGGCGGAAATGAATTGAACGGTCCCGCCGGCCGGCAGAAATAACACGGACGGTCACGGCAGATAGCGCGGCGGAGACGGTACCGGCGCGACGCTCAGGAGTGGACAACGGCAGTCCCCGCCCCCGCCGCCCCCCACAGTTCAGTTGCAAATGTCAGCCGCGCGCAAACTATGAGTATTAACCACTGAACTCTATAATAGTGAACCTACCGTGAACGGCAGCCGCTTGGGACCCTAATTTTTCGGCGATAACTTTTGAATGCATCAACTGGCATGAGCGCATTTATCGAAATGGAGTTTCAGGACATGCGCTAACTTTTATTCGAAAGGTTGGTTAGTGTCAAAATAAATTTTATGGCACTTTCCATTCACTTGTAATGCTTATGATAATGCGAGCTCGGATAGAGGCTAACGCCTGGTCGGCGGTCGTTTGGTGGTCCCGCCCTCGACTCCACCCACCACTCGTAACCGACCGGTCACAGGTCGGACAGCGCCGGTTCAAGGTCAGCCAGGGCGGAGCTAAGCTCTGACGTCAGAGCATATCTCGACCTTTCACGATAGCCTCTACCCACTGATTAAATTCCCAGGACGAATTTTGGCATTACGAGTGAATGGCAAGTGCCCTAAAATTTCGTTTGACATTAACTGACCTTAATCATAAAAATTAACGCAGGTCCTCAAACGTCCATTGCGAAAAACTTGCTCATAAGTCATAACAGTTGATGGATTAAATAGTTCTTCGAACAATAGGGTCCCAATCGGTCTGCCGTTCACAGCACTAACTTGTGCCTCCGTTGTTTTGCGGGTGCAGTAATCAAGAGACGACCGGAGCTCAAGTTTTTCAGGGGGAACTCAACTGACCCCAGCACATCGGGTAGTATGCTGTCGATACTGCGAAGATGTTGTGTACCCGTAGGTATTTCGAGTCATGATCTGCCGGCCTTGAACATTGCTACACCCTACACGTAACCTTATCTTACAAACGGAACTTACCCTGCTTGTCGCGGATCATCAGATCTGCGCAGGTCCGTAGTCAGGTGGATGCACTGGGTGCCCGTGCACCCCCTGGGATCTCCGTACACCCTCTGGCATTAGTCGGTGCACCCCCAGTAGTTAAGCTATAGGAGTTTCGCAGTCGAAAAACATCTGAACACGAGCGCTTTTGGACCTTTCGAGCACAATCCACTAAGCAGGACTTTATCAGGACACTAATCTTCAGATACAATATTGTATACATGCTAAGACATGTGTTGGCAATTCTATGCTAATAGTAGTCCACCCTCTGGGAATTGTTGTGCACTCTCTGAGAATTCAGCCTGGTTACGGGCCTGGATCTGCGACATCAGCACTGCATCATCCTAGTGTGACCCACAGAGCTGACGTTAAGTTATGGATGCGTACAAACTTCGACGTGGTGAGAGGAGGGAAGGGCAATGGCGTCGGCAGGCGTCGGCAGGCGTCGAAGAGGCGTGGAGCAGGCGTCGGGAAGGCGTCAGGCAGGCGTTGGACAGGCGTCGGCAGGCGTCGGCAGGCGTCGGCAGGCGTCGGCAGGCGTCGAAGAGGCGTTGGCAGGCGTCGAGCAGGCGTCGGGCAGGCGTGGGAGGGTGTGTGAGCACCACTGTTTGAGCCAGCTTCAGCGCCGACTGCTGATTGGTTAGTGTGGCCGGAGTCGGCTGGCTGGCTCCGCTGCTCATATATACCGGTCTCCGGGGCCGAATAAAGTCAAATAAAACCCTGATGACGCCAGGCTCGATGAAATAGCGTCTTGTATAACGGCCAAGTGATATATTGAACTGACAAACGGCACTAGATATGAACCAATAGTGGAAAAAGGTAAAAAACCAAACGGTATTTTTTACAATAGCCTGAGCGATTGCTAACACGCCATATTGGTCCCCATCCCATCCAACAAGATCATAGTTGATGGAACTTAGCTATCATGGACAATGGACATGTATACTCTTTCGGTCTTGATTTGTCTTCAGTTGGTTATTTATGACAGTTAAAAGCAGTAGCATTGGTAGCATAGACAGCCTGCCCCGACACAGCGCTCTTTCCTCAGAGTCTCGGGGCGAAGAGCAGATAACAGCGGCGGACGTCTTTTTTCTCCGGATATCCACTGCTCAAAGGTCGAGATAAAAACTTAAATTCAAAAATGTTGTTTTGCGTGCTCCTCGTTCTCAGCGACCGTAGACATTGTATACAGAAGTAATATCAACACTGGAAGGAAAACAATTGAACATTTGCACCCCTAATAATTATCTAAAGAATGTCAAAACACGTTTACTGTTGCGTTTTGCAACCAGATGCAAAAACCTTGCCTGAGCAACAGCTTTTAAAGCACATATATCGACGTCCTTCTAATTCCAGTTAAATTGAGGGAATATCCCGAACAAGAATTCCCCGAAGTCAATATCTGGACACCGGAAGAAAGTGTTGGTGGCAGGGAACTGAATACCTTCAGTCACCGCTACGATACCCTTGTTTGTAATGTGTTCACAATATCCGCCACACGCCACGCGGCGCTGCAAGGGCTGGTAATACGTCATATGTGCGCACTAAGAGGGTTTCACGCGACTCTAGCCACCATGACGAAGTACGTAATTACATTAATATTAACAAACGTAACTCAATATATGGTGGCCGGACGTGGTCGGGAAAGGCTGAGTCGCTTTCAATGAGGTAATCTCTGCAGCGGACATGTCCTTATTGACAGCCAAAGCAGCTAGCAGCCAGCGACTGGGAAATCAATACGTCCTGGCTTTTTCGCACAAATTTCTCCTGAATTCTGTGATTGGATGAATTTTTAGTTCATCTACGGTAGAGCTTGTGGCATCGATATTGTCCCATTGATTGCCGGTTTACCGAGGGAAGCTGAAAAGAACTTAACTTGGCAATGTGATTTACCTCGCCAGCAATCCTCGGAGAAGCAATCTCTATAATCGAGTTCCATCGACTGGGCTACATGGCAGGGGGGGGGGGTTATGGGCTCCGCAACTACAGGAGTTATATGGCGCTCATATCTAAAAGACTACAACACGTGAAGCTGGGTGAAAGCAAACAAGCAGAAACGCGCCACATGACATGCAATTCAGTAGCAAAACAGAATCCTCGGAAATCACAAGAAAGAATGAAGAACGCGTCGTGTGGCAAACATACGTGCATTTTGCAAACACAATCAGATTCGTTACAAACAGAAACCTCAGAAAAGCTCAGTGATGGAGAAGAAACATCATGAAAGTGGAAAAGTAACTGATGGAAAAGCAGTGTCAGCAAGGAAATGAAACATCGCGAAGCTGGCAGTTTTGTTGGGGGACACCAGAACGGAGTAAGACACGTCGTGAGGCAAGCATATGCAAACAGAACCCTTATAAAGACTCAGAAATCAGCGAAAGGGAAAGATGACGAAAGTGGCAAGCAACTCACGGAAAAACAGTGTCAGCAAGGAAACTAAATATTCACGAAACTGGCGAGTAAATCCACGGATAAAAAAGCACTGTGAATAATAAAACGAAAACATCTGGAACGCAGCAAGCAGGAATCATCACTCAAAAGGTCTCGCAAATAAATATAATTGTAGCCGCATAAGCGTAAGTGGTCATAAGAAAACAATGGACATGTAACCAGCACGTGCCGAACGGATAACACTTTCCCACAGCGAGGGCACCGCGGAAGTTCATTCCACCCAGCAGGTATCTATGCGTTGAAAGTGTGTGGCTAATGCGTAACCGACTTATTACTTCTTTTACTCTTGATTTTTGGTAGCGTGAGCGCCATGGAGCAAGTTGCGGCTTTATTTCCCTAAGCTTGGTTCTAGTTGCATCCCATATACATTGCTGGGCTACATGGCAGACGTTAATCTGAAAGGAGGGGAAGAATCACGGACTTAGCAATAAATCCCAATGCATTTGGTTTGATTGGTTCTAGGAAAGACCGGTGAGTGGAATACCGGAAAATAGATGGACATAAATAAAATAGTTCACTTGGAAAACTGCGTGGGTATTACCTAAATTAGAGGCGATATATTAAAGAGACAGGTCAAACATTAGGCTGAATGTAAGGCATTTGTTTAGCCTGGTTAAGTATATTGAAAAACTAGGCAATTTCCTGATTTTGAAACTGAACTATTTTTCAGTCACATATTTCGCATATTTGTTAAGAAAGCGATAGGCTTTTACTTAGTGAAATTTTGACCAGATTGTTTCCAAAGAAAAAAATCGCAGCTTCATCCACAAAATGATAGCTTTCTCCTGGTTCGTCGTTTTGAAAATTAAATATTACATCGTCAAATTCTAACTGGATTGTGTGACTGAGTACTTTTTGGTCACAGCTGGTTTCTGCTTACATTAAACAGATATAAGCGAATAAGTTGTGCCTGCGATTCGAGGAAGCCCTCCCAAAGCTCCGCTTTCAAGCAGCCCCGGCGAATCCGAGACACAAGACACTGTGCTACTAGCGACACTCATGGCGCGGAAGTAGCACCAGGGCTAACTTCTTCCAACCCGCGCGGCACCGTCTCCCACCCGGCAGTGGGATTTGCCCTCGGTTCACTATCCCCACCGTTAACCCTAGGGAGTCTGCTGACCAGCGCTGTAAAACATCCCGCTGCCCTAAACCGGTCGCGGCACGAGCGGCGGCCGGGACAGCGGCGAACAGCGGCGAGCAGCGGCGCCACTTCATGGTTCCAATCAGTCGCGCGGACCGTGATATACGGCCCGGCGAAGGTCGCCAGCAGCGCCGCCAGACGGACGTCAGGCGGTAGAGTGTGCGGTACGGCCAGGACGCACGTGCGGTTAACAGGCGCCGCAGCAGCACGGGACGGAGTCAAGAGTCTCCATATTGTCTTGTTCTGGGTGCTTAGGTCGGTTCAAATGTACCCGTCTAGTGACAAATTGAATTCCGATATCGGAGCTGCTTCCGCCTTTGCTACGCTATGTTATTCGAATATAATCCGGTCAGAAATCACGAGCGTGTGATGAGAAATTCACCTCCGAATGACTGGGGCAGATAAGACTTGGTAAATCTGACTGGACACTCTATTTTCTCCAGGACTGGCCCTTCCACAACAGCTTATCTCCCCACTCCAGCAGGCCAGGAGGGGACGTAAAACATAAACCGTTCTGTCTGGCACGCGGCCACCCTGCCGATCTAATGGGTCACGTGCGGCCGAGGTGGATTGTCTGATGTCGCCGCTGTGTTGCCCGGCAGATGACTCATGACTCTGCGAATGACTCATGACTCGTCGTCACCGGCCATTCAGGGTCACAGCACGTGCCGAAGAGTCGGTCCGGTCGTAGGAAGAGTCACTACGGGGAACGCAGTCTGTCTCCCCGGGGCCGCTTCCGGGGAAGCTGCAGGGAGACCTGCTGGTGGTCGCTTCTCGGTATCGGCACGAGTGTTGGTCATCGCTGGCGGTGACACGGTGTTTTTAACGGTCTGAAGTTTTGGTCGTGTGGCATCAGCTGATTGTTGAACTCAAAAGACGCTACAAAAAATAGACATTCAGTTTCTCTTGGCATGAAAGCCAAATATATCGCTGAAATGAAATTGTAAAAGGCGAATCGCCAAAACACCATTTAAGTTCACCGACTATGCCCCTCCCTGCATTGGACGATCAAATAATCGCAGTAAGTGATCGTTACAGAGGAATGCAGCTGCACCTTTCAATGTTTAGCTTGTGCATTTGCGTGCTATGGTCGTCAATTGACCATACGGGCAATTGCAGCGCCCAATCGCCCATTGACTGTTCAACATTAGTCACGGGAATTGATATGGATCCAATACAAACCTACTCCGAAGCCAATTTGCCATTCCATTTCAAAGCCATTGACTTGAAAAGAAGCATGAGCACAATAAGGTGATCCAATCTATTTCGGCCCTGCTATAAAACCATGCTCAGTTGAAGAGACATGAGTTATGATCTGAAAGGTGTTTTAGTGGCTATTTCTTGAACGTCATCCTTCCCCATCTCGCATGTCAGTGAAATTTTGAAAGGGAAATGAACTAAAGTTTAAACCAAATATATGCAAAAAGTTCTACGTTTTAGCGCTGAAACGTTTTCCACTTTTGTATCAGCGACCCCTTCCACTGAACTTCTTATCAGTCAGTGTTTCGTGATCAAGAAACATGACTTAAGTCATATCAATATGACTTGAGCACACGTCACCTCGCTTTATAGCACCACTGGTCGGTCTCTGCTACCCCTGCCACTGACTCCTCCCACCCCTCCCGGTCAAATGAACATCGTCGCGTCTGTCTGTAAGCCGTGTCACAGACAGGGGCGGCACGTGTCGGCACCCTTCCCTTACTGAATCAAGTTCTCTCGGTGCATTCCGAACGTTCCCCTTCCCTAATGACTCGTGTTTCTTAGAGAGCACCTATGTATGTTCCCGTCCCTGCTGTCTCATGTCCACATGGAGAACAGAAATGTTTCCCAATCCCCGCTGGTTATATTCACCTACAAATCCGAACAGTTTTCCCTGCTGTCTCGTACGACTGACGCCACCGGGCCGCGTACCGCGCCGCTCCCGTTTCGGCTGCGACGCCCTCGTCTCGGCCGCGCCGCCCTCGTCTCGGCCGCGCCGCCCTGGTCTCGGCCGCGCCGCCCTCGTCTCAACCGCGCCACCCTCGTCTCGGCCGCTTTCGTCTCGGCCGCGCCGCCCTCGTCTCGGCCGCGCCGCCCTCGTCTCGGCCGCGCCGCTCTTGTCTCGACCGCGCCGCCCTCGTCTCGACTGCGCCGCCCTCGTCTCGGCCGCGCGGCTCACGTCTCGGCCGAGGCGGCGATCAATGTCTGTGGTGCTGGGCCGACACCACCTGGCTCAGCGGAGGAGATGGCGCGGTGTCCGGGCCGACCCCGGGGAACGGCCCGCACACCACGGGACCCTCCTGTTGCTCAGCCTGCCGCACTAACTTGGGCCTTAGTTCGCCGCCGTTACGATGCTCCAGTGATATACACTGGTTGCCGAGTGTTACAGGCGACAGGTGAATAGGGTTCATGTGCGCCGTTGCAAAGTAAGAGGCAGACCGTTACCTCGATATATCATTGGAAGGCTATAAGGTTCAGCGGTGTGCAGAAAATGGACATGAGACTGACACCGAAAGAGCTGATATTCATTTATTGTCATTGAAGTCAAATGCATAGTTGGCTTTTGTTACGTCAGAATAAATAGCACCTATACTTCATAAATAACTAACTGAAAAGTGAAAATACAAGTGCATAAAATGCACCAACACCGTTTCCTCCGCTCGTGCCACTCGAGTAAATGTGTCCGTATTTCCGATGACCATTTCCGGCTGTTTGACCGTCGGTTGACCGACAAATTTCCGGCTGCCGGCGCGTGCTGAAACGTTTGGGAAACAGCCGGGGTCAGCCACTTCAGCGGATCCGACAACATTGATCCCGCTTGGTGGGGACTCTCGCCGTGGACCGATATATCTCTCCCAACCTGGCCCATTCCGCGCATCCAATCTAACAGGCAAAATATCCCTGAAAACTCATATTGGTATGTGATGAAAAACTCATCCAATACAGCACACGCTGAAGATTGCAAGATTTGGCGATGTTTTCGGCGATCAAATCTTCGCCGGGCCATCCCGTGGCTCAGCGACCACTCGCGAGAAAACAAACCTAGGTAACTTCACAAAGCCGCGGTGTAGAGCCTACAAACGGGCGGAGACAGAACTCTATCCGATTAGTGGCAGAGTGGCAGCTACAGTCGACTCAGGACAATGAGGGAGAGGAGACAGAGACAGAGGAAGAGACAG
>JARFNR010356650.1:0-10811 GCA_030323935.1 Semibalanus cariosus
AAATTGAATCGACTCGACTCATGACTCATCCAAAAATGTCTGACTCATGAGTCGATTCATGACTCAACTCTGAGTCAATTACAAGTCTGATGCATTCATATTTTGACCATAGAGATCATATGTACATGATCTCTAAGATCCTGACAACGCTGTCATACACGTTGAACACCGCAAAAAACATACACTGCCAAGCAGAGATCACATATACCTGATATATATCATGTATAAAAGATCTCCAACTGGCAGCGTACGTGCCTGCAGCGCTCAACGTGCATGCCAGCGTTGTCAGGATCATACATCTATGATCCGGACAACGCCGCACACACGCCAAACACTGCAAAAACATACACTGCCAAGTCATCTCTCTTACTAAGGCACAGCTTAGATCAGACAACCGATAGATACAACTCCTTCACCGTAACGTTACCAAGACCTGCTAAAAGAAGCTAACAAGGAATTAAGGTTAAAACAAATATTCCGACTCAAATTGAGTCCTAAACTAAAAGCTACCTAAACGTAGACAAACGGAAATCTAAATCACATGCTTAGTAAGGCACCAAGACCAAGATTTAGTGTTCATTGTGGGGCTGCTTTCTCAAACATAAAAAAATCATCTATGCGCAGGTCGGCTTCATGTTCTTTAGAGGCGAGGATTTATATGTAAAGGTTGCTGTTTATTTCTGTATTGTCCTTATTCATATGCTGTTCTAGGGTGTGGTCCCCCAGACCGGTGTCAGGTTTTCGAAGACAAGCGTCACCCAGATGCTCATTAAATCGGACCCTAATAGAACGTCTGCAGACTGTCCTATATAGGTGGCTTGTGTCGCTATACTTTGCACGCCAGGCATGTAATTACCTATAGACATTGTAATTGTAATTGTAATAGACATTGTAATAGACATTGTAATTGTAACCATACATTATAATTACCTATACTTCTACACGCCAGGCATGTAATACCTACAGTTCCATTGCAATCAGTTGATAAATACGCAAGTTATTCTAGAAGAAGAAAAAAACAGAAGGGGTGGCATCCATCCTCCCTGCACTGGCGGGGGTTAAATCAGTTGTCAATGCAAAAGCATGCGGAACCCTATTAGTTTTCATAATTATGTGAGGCTTGTTTTAATTTGACCGCCAAACCAGCCGTTCTTGATCCGCCTATGTAGGGTATAGCATTGACAGCAAACAATTCGTAAGCGGCAAGCGTTATACGAAACACTCAATATAGACGGAGACGATAAATAGACGGCGATATATAGACTCAATATAGACGGAGGCGGAGAAAAAGGCCACACGAAATGGCGGGAGATGATAAAGATGGTACCGACCAGTGGCGTATTTAGAAATCCACCAGGGGTGGGGGGGGGGGCAGGCCATCAAGGGGCGCCAAACCCCAACATGAGGGCGCCGTTAGCGAAAGGTGTTGTTGAGCGGGGGAGGCTCCGATAAATTTTCGAGGGCGCCCTTCAGGCTCCCACATACCTCCAAAGGATGACCTCTGAAGGCACCTCCGATGCACCTCTGAAGGCGTCATCCCACATAGCTGCATCCCACCTCCGATACAACTATGAAACCTCCATCCCACATATATCGATTCGGTGTATCAGAGCCCAACGGCGCCCTCCAATACACATCTGAAGGTGCTCTCCCACATACCTTCAAAAGCGCCCTCCGATACACTTCTGAATGAGCCCACCCACACGCCTCCAAAGGCGCCCTCCAGGCTCCGAAAACTTCTGAAGGCGCCCTGCCACATACATCCTTAGGCGCTTTCCGATACATATCCGTGGGCGCCCTCCCAAATAGCTCCAGAGGCGCCCTCTGTGAGACCAGAGGCCCCCCCGCCTCACATTCAGCGCCTCCCTCCCCCCGCCTCACATTCAGCGAGGGATGCCTTCGGAGGTATGTAGGAAGGGCGCCCTCGGGCCTCGGATATATGTATATGAGGGTGCTTTTGGACTATGTGGTTGGGCGCCTTCAGAGGTGTATCATATCGGTGGGCGCCTTTGGAGGTATGTGGGATCGTGCCTTTATAGGTGTATCGGAGCGCGTCTTACATTCAGTGGAACGCGCCTTATATTCAGCCGGAACGAGCCACACATTCAGCGAAGGGCGCCTTCGGCGACCTTTGCTGAATGTGAGGCGTATTTCATGAACCGGGCGGTGCATGAGGACGCCTTCGGTGCTCAAGGAAGAAGGGGGATGGCGCAGTTTCCCCCCTTAAATACGCCCCTGGTACCGACCTATTTTATTCACTCAGACATTTATTAGTGCGTGGAGCCCATCAGACTACCTCCCATAACTGTGTCATAATCTACGAACGCCCGCGGCAAGGCTGTATGCTAACGAAGAGAAACTTCTGCACCGTACTTGTGTAGGCGGCGGCCGCCGGAGGGCGCTGTTATCTCCGCGGCCGCGTCAGCTGATTGCCGCCAGCTGACTTTCGTCGACCGTGCCCTGCGGCGATTCTGCGGCGCTGAAACTAAGCTAGCTGCTGGCAGCGAGAGATTTTACTGTAACATATTGATGTTTATTGATGTTTCTGGCGGCTGCGATTATTGGTTCGGAAGAAAACTAAGGGAGTGGGGCAGATTCTCCCCCACCCCCAGCGGGGCGTGTTCGGCTAAATACCTCTGAGCCACCTTCGCCTTGGTTGGGGGGGGGGGGCAGAATGATCCCCTCTAACTTGGAAACTAAAAGGGCTAGAAAGACGCGGAAAAATACGTTTGAAATCTTGGACATTGACATTCGAAGTTGCTTCATGTATGTTTTGGCTCAGGTCAATACTGAGGTCACCAGAGGTCATCAAAGGTCAAATTTTCCAGTTTTAGGTATTTGCTTCGAACACCCTCAAATATCTCGGTAACTATGAAAGCTAGGAACAAACGAAAACAAAATCGAAAGCTCTTGAAGAAATGCAATCGCCTCAAGTGTTCATACTTTAGTTCAGGTCAAAAATTTAGGCTCTAGAGGTCATCAGAGGCATTTTTGTAAAATATTTTTTTTGTGTATACCGTTTTATCGGTTAAATAAAGAGCAATAATGTTAACAACAACGTGTTTGTCTCATCAAGGCGCATTGAAACAAATTAATGAGGACCTGGATAGGTCAACTTCAATATTTAACCTCAGGTCAAGATCATTTGGTGACCAATGTAGGTCGTTATGTATATGGAAAGACGCCACTCGACGAGATAAACACAGCGGTGTCATCTGCACCTCTCTATCTTTTTATATCAAGAGTTATTAGCAAAAAAGTGCCGATGACCTCAGACGACCTCATATGACCGATCAATGGTCACTGAACAACAATTTCACCTGAATTATCAAGAATGAGCTAAAAAAACATGATTCTGAACGAATTGGCCTGATCCAAAGCATATTCACTTAAAAGGAAGCATTTGTATATTTTCCCGTTGACTTATAATAGGGAGGTCAGGAAATTGGTCACCGAAACAAAACAAAATTTGAGATATACGAATTTTAGGCATGTACTTATGATCTTATGAAATCCTGCAAGTGTCAAATATCTCGAACAAAAACTGTGGCTTTGGCACGACCAAAAACTTGTTTATGATAAGCTCACTTGACGTGCCCTGCTGACCTGACTTGAGATGACATGAGGTATTTTTTTGTTTGCAAAATGTGGGTAATTGATGCCCAAATGGCTCTACCAAATTTGGTGGCGCTGAGCACCGCCATTTTCCTGCTATTTTTGAAAAGCTAAGGGGGGATCAAAATGACCCCCACCAGGGCGAGGGTTTAGCAACGATCACCAGAAACCAATTAGTAAAAATATTGTTGTTGGAAGTGACGCGACGTGACGTGATCAGGTGAGTTAAACGCTGTCTCATTCATTAACTTTAGCCTTTAACTATTGCTTAATATTCATGTGGACGGTAGGGTTGTCACAAAACATGACAAATTTTACTTTTGGATTTCTAAAATCATTTTAACAGAAAATTAGGTTCAAACAATGTCTATCAACCTTATTTTACTAATACATGTTTTAATAAGTGAGCTCGAATCATGAAACGGCAAAAAATGGCTGCGGCTGGTTACTTTTTGTGCCTGTTGACAAAAAGCTTCAGCCAGTTAAAGGTCGGAGGCGATTTCGGAGTCGGAGTAACCTGAAAACGGATCGACTCCGTAGCCCTGGTGATAGTTATCAGTTATCACCATCAAATGTAATCAAACAACGAGCGTACATATACAAAATCATCTCTTGGAACATTAATAAATGCGTCCATCAGTACACCTCACCAGACACGTGATAACGACTCATCGTCACTCCACGGGCGGCCATAATTATATACTAAACATCTAACCAGGCGGCTCGTCACAGCTTAGTCGACATCCCAATGTTTCGTGCCAAATGCTGCGACAAGCTCTAGGCGGCAAAACCGGGCGCTTGAAAAATCACGTGGGTCAATTTGGTAGCATATTCAAATTCAAATTCACATTCAAAATAAATTGATATTCGGGTTCAGCGGGCGATTAAGATTTGTCAGTGCAGACAGTATTTAACCTAAATACGATCAACACAAAATATAAGCGTGGCTCGCCCTAACAACACAATTATGGATGTCAAAGTTCAAGGTCATTTGAGGCAGATTATTCAGATTTGTGTAAAAACGTCAGCACAGATAGTATTTGACCTCTTGAATACGATGAGTACAAAATCTTAGCATGGAACGCCCTAATAAACAAGTTATGGGAGGTCAAAGGTCAAGGTCATTTGAGGCGGACTCTTCAGATTTGTCTCAAAACGTCTGTAGAAACAGTATTTTAACTCCTAAATACAATGAGCACAAAAGTTGTATCGTGGCACGCACTAACAACAGAGTTATGGAAGATGAAAGGTTAAAGTCGTCAGGTTGACAAATTATTCCTAAACTTTATGGTCAACCTTGAAGATATTGGGATCGAAATTCGGGCTCACATCGAACTATTCAGATTTTTATAAAAACGACAGTACAGACAGTATTTGACCTGAATACAATTAGTACAAAATATATGCGTGGAACGCCCTAATAACATAATTATGAAAGGTCAAAGGTCAAGATCATTTGTGGCGGACTATGCAGTTGTCAACTTGACGACCTTAACCTTTGACCTCCCATAACTCTGTTGTTATAGCGTGCCACGCTTAGATTTTGTGCTCATCGTATTCTGCAGGTCAACAACTACTGTCTGTACCACCATTTTTGGACAAATCTGAATGCCGGGACTTGACCTTGAAAAGTCTATCTGTGTTATAGGGTAACGTCACAAATATCATATGGCCCAAAGTCGAGCCATAGCCATTCTTGCTGTTCTATTATGAAAGAGGCTAAGGTTGTTGACAATATAATTAACTGCATACGCATTTTAATTGTAAAGTGCACTGACGCAATGGTGATGTTGAGTTTGCAATATTCCAAAGAAAATCATAGTACGAAAAGAATTGATTCTAAATAGAGATGAGGCGACTCTAAATTTACGAATGTGTGCCACACGTTGAGTGGTGTAAATGTAATTTTTGATATAATGGGGAAGTTTCGGAACCAGATTTAGCAGATGAAATCGGACACGCTTAATCTACCGATACACATCAAAAACTCAATATTGGCCCGCGAGGTGGCACACTCCCTTTCAAACGATTTCTCCAAACACGTGCTGCTTTTTCACACTAAGACTCTGTAACGCGAGCCATGCCATTATAAATACCGTGCAGTATCTTATACGGGTAAGAATTTATGTCCCTATGGCAAAGTGACAACGGCAATCGAGCTGATTCCGGAACGTTTGATTTTGTCTCACAGAATGCTAGTGAATATTTTTTTGACGACACTTTGTCTCCATGTTAGGAAATAAAAGGCTCTGATTTTATCCATAAAGTTAAGATGTTTGTCCAGCTCTGCGCAGCAATATCCTCATCGGAACATGGTGTCTCGGAATAAAATAGACCGGTCGTGTCTGATGCCATCTTTATTAAGTTAGCGTGTCGGCAACAGACCACAGACGATGCTGTGCAGTGGCAGTTACACCCTGCATAACAGTTACACCCTGCATAAGAGGACCCAAGGCTAATTTGTCCCTTTATAAAGCAGCCATCGCTACGGGAAGATACCTCAGCTGGCCTGAGAGTACCCCGTCCCTATCGCCCGTATTCAAGGTAGAAACTGAGCCTTCAACCCATGGACGGCGCCAACGGGGGGAGGGGGGGAGGAGAGCAGTCGCAAAAATATATGTTTGCCCCTGTCGTCGGGCAGAGGGAAAACATATATTTGTCCCCCACCTGAAATTTAGGGAGGCCCAATAAACCAAAGGGAGGCCCACAAAATAAAAAGGAGGCCCGGCGAATATGCAAAAATATTGATCAAGGCGTGGCAATGAGGAACGGGCCCGGGGGTTCATGCTTCCTCCTGGACGGCAACCAAGGTCAGCCTGAGGGTCTCTCTGCTGGCCTGAGGGGACCCTCTGTTGGCCTGAGGGGACCCTCTGTCGTCCTGAATGGGACCCTCTGCGGGCCTGAGTGATACTTTTATCGGTCTAAGGGGCCCTCTATCGGTCTAAGAGGCCCTCCGCCAGCTTGAAGGGCCCTCGGGCCAGCTTGAGGGGCACTCGACCAGCTTGAGGGGGCCTTCGACATCTGTAAGTTCTATTTTAATTCCCTTATTCGTAAATGCAATAATCCATTTTCAGTCAGAGTGAGGTAGGAGTTTTAGAAATAAAAACACATCCGAATGTGCTATATTGCTATAGTGCCTCTGCTGACCCTTCTCTGGGAGCGAGGCGGCAGAATAACTTCTGTCTGTTGTTTTCCGTTGTTTGTGTGCTCCAGCCATGGGCGTCGGAAGCGGGGGGGGGGGGGGGACGGGGGTACGCGTCCCCCAAGGGGCACGCGTCTCTCTAAACATCTTCGGATTTTAGCATTATGCCTATGGGCGTTGCATGGAAGGAATCGACTTCAAAGTGCCTCCGTCCCCCCCAACTTTCGAAAGTTGGCGAAGCCCTTGGTTCCAGCCGATCGAATTCGGCTGTCCAATTCGTCCAATTCGCCAAAGCCAACCCTATTCGTGTCTCGCGAAGCAGAGACGAAGCACAGACAGCGCAGTTTGCCTCTCACTGCGCCACACTCAGACTTGCTTTCACCGGAAGACGGGATAGTCTGAGCGGGAGAGGCGCCGCCATGTAACATCCGCCAGCTGACTAAACCAATTATTACGTCATTGGGGAGCAGCCTGCCGTCTTCTCAGACAATGCCCCGTCCCAACGGGAATGGCCAGCGGACGTTGGCGCAGAGTTTTGTTATGGCTGAGAACACAGCTATGTCTGAAAGTAGGAACTCTAGAAGGAGATAATTCATTTTTTTCTCAAGAAATACTCAGGAATCGCAGAAATCCCCATCACGCTGGGCCAAAGATCATCATGCCATCTCCCGTCTCCTGCCATTTATTCCGCGCCCCGTTGGGCCTCTGATACAATTTCACCCTAGTGGGGGGGGGGGAGTCAAAATGACCCGCTCTAACTAAAAAACTAAAGGACTAGAAAGAGGAAGAACAAAACAATCGAAAGCTCTCGACAAGGAAATTTGAAGTTACTTCGGATATTTTTGGCTCATGTCAATTTTGAGGTCACTAGAGGCCTATTTCACAAAGCAAACAAGTTTGTAATTACAATGAATTTCTTTCTGATTGCAAAGAATTTCTACAAATGTTTGTAATTTGGATTTCACAAAACTTAAGTAAATTCAGTAAAGCACAAAACTTCAGTACAGGGCAGTAAACCTTAATTTATTATTTACAAACTAGTTGACAAATATAATGTTTGTCAACAAATGCTGGTAATTACACATGTTCTATTTCTTTAAGGTTGACGGAAGTGAGGAAATGTTTGTAAATACAAACTTGTTATTCCAGTGGGTCAGAGTTTTTTCAGAAACTGCATTGATAGTTGACGTTGTTTTGCTGTTGATGTTATTTTCTTCGTGAGGTTGTTACCTTTATAGAGATCATATATACGATCTCTATGTATGATCTCTATGGTTACCTTGCCGAGGTTGTTAGGGTAATAGTTTAGTTCATACATAAGTAATAGACTAATAGGTACAGCTACCGAAAAAATCCCAGAGATTCGAACAGAGATCTCCAGCTTTAAAGTCCAGTACATCTTACCGATTGCGCCATGATGTGAGGGGCGCCTCCGCGCGGATAAACAGCATGACGATATAATTGCAGCGGTCAACGATGTCTTGTGCAGTGAACTTTCACCCCCTTACTCCGTAGGAAGTGGGCTGGGTTAGGTGAAAGATGATCGAGAAAATTCATCGATCTTTCCTTTGAGAGTAGTTTTGTTGTTATGCCACCCCCATGACCTCCCCGGTGAATGGGCAAATTCTGCTTAAAGGAAATAGACCACCTTGGGAAAATTTATCAGAACACGATTTCATAATATTTTTTAATACAATTTCTTTTTATATTTTCAAAAATGTTCATACATTGCGCCAATTCAGAACAGAAGGTCGGACATGATTAATTTTAGGACGCCCATATCGCGCATTTAACATTGCGCATTCCTTTTCCG
The DNA here is from genome assembly GCA_030323935.1 of Semibalanus cariosus. Taxonomy (NCBI): domain Eukaryota; kingdom Metazoa; phylum Arthropoda; class Thecostraca; order Balanomorpha; family Balanidae; genus Semibalanus; species Semibalanus cariosus. The sequence goes on from JARFNR010356650.1 coordinate 8,571, forward strand.
GTACTGCATTCCTTTCCTAGTACAGCATTCCTTCGCCAAAAAGTCAAATATATTCGGCTGGAGAGTCTATTCAGCCAAGAAAACTTGCAGATAGGAATTTTTCAACACGGGCTACATAACTGCTATCTCAGTTCAAAACCCCATGTTGAAGGTGAACTATTTCCTTTAAGTGCTTACGAAGATATATTTGTAATGTCCGGGTTTGTATTACGATAATACTTTAATTGAAAGATAATTACCACTATAACTTATTTTATATTGAATACAAAATAAACAACACTGCAAATATTTGTTAAATATTTTCCCCAATTTTTCATTACCATAAGCATTAACACAAACATTCTTAATTGCAAACTTGTTCTGCTTACCAACTTTTTGTTTACAATTTGTTTTACCATTTCAATTCAGAGGTGGTGAATGTTTGTGAAATAGCTTTTTGTGAGGTTTGTAATAATTTCTTGCGTTTGTAATTGCAAACATTTCAAATCAAAAAGTTATTTGGGAAATTGGCTTCAGATGTCATTAGATGTAAGATTTTCCAGTTTTAGGACTTCGCTTCAAACACCCCGAAATATCTCGTTAACTATTATAGTTAGGAACAAACGAGAAAACAAATCGAAAGCTCTTCAAAAAATACAATCGCCGTGGGTGTCCTCCTATTTTAGCTCAGGTCAATAGTTTAGGCACCAAAGGTCACGATGGTATTTACAAAAGTGAATAATTTTGTATCAGTTAAATATAGATCAATAATAATTGTAGCACCATAGTGTTTGTTCCATCAAGGCGCTTCGAAACATATTAATGGTGCCCTGGTTAGGTCAACTTCAAAATTTGACCTCAGGTAAAGGTAATCTGTTGACCCAGGAAGGTCATGTTGCGTATATGACAACTCACAAAGTCGTCTCTATCTTTATTCTATCAAGCGTTATTTTCAACAACAACAAAAAGTTATGGCGACCTCAGAAGACCTCAGCTGACCATTCAGAGTTCACTGAGCAACAATTGCACCTGGGTTATCAAGAATGAGCTAAAGTAACATGGTTCTGAAATAATTGACCTGCTTCATTGCATATTTTTTGTAAAGGAAGCATTTGTATAATTTCCTATTGACTTATAATGGTGAGGTCACGAAATTGACCTGACCTTAGGTCACCAAAACACAAAAATCCGAGAAAAACGAATTGTAGGTAATTATGACCTTATGAAATCCCGCATGTTTAAAATATCTCGGACAAAGACTGTAGCTTTGGCACGACCACAAACATTTTGCCTTAGGTAAGGTCACCTGACGTGACTGGTTACCTGACCTGAGATCAACTGATGCCAAAACGTTAATACAATATGAGTATTTGATGTCCAAATAGCTGCACCAAAATTAACGGCGCTGTGCGCCGCCGTTTACTCACAATTCCTGAAAGACCTCATGGGTGGGGCAAAATGACCCCCCCCCCCCACCTGGGCGAGGGTTATGTGACACAGCTTTGTGAGTTGTCACTGTGTCACAGCGTCACAGGCCAGTCTGACCTCTAAAAACCGAGTAGGGCAGCAGAAGGGATAAAACCCGACCCTGCCCGGCTGGGGAAGATCGGGCTGGACGCCATTTTGTAATATTCAGTAATACTGAGCAGTGTCCCGTCCCGGATTGTAGGATGCAATAAAGCCTAACTGCACAATGTTTGAGATACTGCACGAACATTTCTGAGTTAAAAAATGTATTTTAATGACATCGTATCGCCAATTTTTTTTCCTTTTTGAAATAAGCTCTTTGCAGCAGCTCGGTTAATGCCAACTTATAATGACTCAGTGACAACATCTGACATTTATACTGCGTAGTGGAACCCGCATTACAGAAGTGTCCAATACCGAATACGTGCAGGTTTCATATCGGATATTAAATATGCTGCAGTGCTCCCCGCTCATAACCACACCAAGAAACTTGATCATAAGCCATAGACTCATACTATGATATGCTATTTTGTAATATCCGGGTAACTATACTTCGGGCTTGGCCCATCATCATGCTACACGAGTAGGTACTTCTGGAATTTGCTTGTATATTCCAAAAATATATGTAGTAAAACAAGTATTTACAGCAGTGTGAGTCACAAACTCTCGTGACCACGTCCACACAACAACTTCTCGTGACGACGTCCACACAACAACCTCTCGTGACGACGTCCACACAACAACCTCTCGTGACGACGTCCACACAACAACCTCTCGTGACGACGTCCACACAAC